>SJYT01083410.1:6104-73868 GCA_006410635.1 Cephalophus harveyi | reverse complement strand
TTCTTTGGGACTGGAATGAAAACTGACCTTTTCTAGTCCTGTGGCCACTGTTGAACTTTCCAAATTTGCTGGCATATTGAGTGCAGCACTTTCACAGCATCATCTTTTAGGATTTGAAACAGTTCAACTGGAATTCCATCACCTCCACTAGCTTTGTTAGTAGTGATGCTTCCTAAGGCCCACTTAACTTTGCATTTGATGTCTGGCTCTAGGTGAGTGATCATACCATGATTATCTGGGTCATGAAGATCTTTTTTGTACAGTTCTTCTGTGTATTCTTGCCACCTCTTCTTAATATCTTCTGCTTCTGTTAGGTCCATACCATTTTTGTCTTTTATTGAGCCCATCTTTGCATGAAATGTTCCCTTGATTTCTCTAATTTTCTTGAAGAGATCTCTAGTCTTTCCCATTCTATTTGTTTCCTCTATTTCTTTGCATTGATTGCTAAGGAAGGCTTTCTTATCTGTCCTTCCTATTCTTTGGAACTCCGCATTCAAATGAGTATATCTTTCCTTTTCTCATTTGCTTTTGCTTCTCTTCTTTTCATAGCAATTTGTAAAACCTCCCCAGACAGCCATTTTTCTTTTTTGTATTTCTTTTTCTTTGGGATGGTCTTGATCCCTGTTTCCTCTACAATGTCACGAACCTCCGTTCATAGTTCATCAGGCACTCTATCTATCAGATCTAGTCCCTTAAATCTATTTATCACTTCCACTGTATAATCATAAGGAATTTGATTTAGGTGATACCTGAATGATCTAGTGGTTTTCCCCACTTTCTTCTATGAGTATTATTGGGTATTTCCATACATGGTGGCATATACTGGGGTGCTGTGGTAAAAACTAATGAATGAATTTGATTTGGTGATGCCTTCCTCCCCTATCAAAGTTAATCACTTTTAACATAGTTCTTCCTCTTCCTTAAAACTTGGCCTCTCAATTACTCAAAAATTTTAAGCATTTTGCTGATCTCCAGCCAGTTCCTTTCATTTTCTTTGGCTCTCTGTAGACCTCTAATCCTTTTATCTCACCATTTTTTATTTTTAAAATTTTTATTAGTTTAGTTGTTTTACAGTGTTCTGTGTCTGCTGTACAGCAAAGTGAATCAGTTGCACATGTATATATATCTACTCTGTTTAGATTCTTTTCCCATATGAGTCGTTACAGAGTATTGACCATGATTTCTATCAGTACTTATTCTCTTATTTTCTCTACTATTCAACGTAGGCCTATGGCCATAGCACCTTGAATGCACCTGATCTCATTTGACCTGTTACTCCACATAAGAGTTTATGGTCCAACATGATAGCTACTCTCTTGAATTCTCTAATCCCTTCCCTTTTCTTCCAATATATTCATCTTGCAAAGCCTAATTTCCCATTAAACTCAACTGTTTAACCTCTGTACTGCTCTAAGCAGTTTAATATCTCTAGAACAAATCACATACCCTATTGACTAATTTCAATTTAATCACCGAAAGATTCACATAGGCACGCAAAGATATCCATCCATGCTCACAGTAGGCTTTCTCTTTCATACAGACATACATGTGTACAAGTGCACACATGTGTATGAGAAAAGAAATCAGTGGAAAGGAGATGTCAGGGAAACTTTTTTTGGCGTGTAGAACAACGTCTTGAGGGGAACACAGGAGGCAAGTTAGGTTGAGGGCAGGGTGCTGAATTCAGTTTTTTACATATTGCAAAGTAACTGACATCTTAAGAGATGTCAAATAGGTACTCATGTGGTTTTGGAATTTAGAGAAGAGTTCTGGGTGAAAACTTTCAATTTAGGAAATGCTGGTGAATCTAAGAAGAGAGTGTATAACTAGGCAAGAGTACTGGAGTGGGGTGCCATTGCCTTCTCCAATGGAATATTACTCAGCCATAAAAATAAAATAATGTTATTTGCAGCAATATGGATGGACCTAGAGACTATCATACTAAGTGAAGTAAGTCAGACAAAGGCAAATATCATATGATACCTCTTATATGTGGAATTTTAGAAAAGGATACAAATGAACTTATTTCCAAAACTGACTGAGACTTGTAGAATGAAAGCAGAGAGAATTTGGAAGCTAATGGCAGACTTTAGCCTACTTGTGTTTAAGAGGTTGCTAACCTAATGCTCGGAGAAGGCAATGGCACCCCACTCCAGTATTCTTGCCTAGAAACTCCCATGGATGGAGGAGCCTGGTGGGCTGCAGTCCATGGGGTCGCTGAGTCAGACACGACTGAGCGACTTCACTTTCACTTTTCACTTTCCTGCATTGGAGAAGGAAATGGCAACCCACTCCAGTGTTCTTGTCTGGAGAATCCCAGGGATGGGGGAGCCTGGTGGGCTGCCGCCTATGGGGTTGCACAGAGTCGGACACGACTGAAGCGACTTGGCAGACTTGGCAACCTAATGCTATGCATGACTGAGAATGTTAGTATAAATTGGCAGGGTCAGCCTCTGCAAGGCCTTTCAGGGAAATAAAACTGGATGCTTTTTAACTGATAGCTAGAGCTTGTTTCAGTCGTGCTGACTTCAAATGTGCTGGGCTCTGCCTTTCACATGTCCACCAGATCATCATGTTACTTTAAATTATGTAATATCTCAGTCATTAATAAGCATTTTTATTTTATCTGGAGTAAAGCAGAGTAGAAAAAAATGCATAAGGAAGAAGACACTCCTCTTTATATTTTTAATTCCCCATGGATGTTTAGGATGTTATGCAACTTACACTCAGATTAATTGCTTATATGGTTCATAGTCACTTTCGTGGCTGCTCTAGGCACTAAAATGGTACCTTTGTTACCTCATAATTCAAAGACAAATAGATAGGGATGGAAACTGACATACAACTGTGGTACTGGTAGTAAAAGGGAAAGGAAAAAAGAAAGGAGGGAAAATTGAGTATGTGGTAGAATAATATTTGATTCCGTTGTTAAGAAGTGTGATACTAAGTCATGTACTGGGTACATGAAAAGCATCACTTATAAGTGAAATTCATCTTGGGGGGGTTGGTAAATTGATGTCAGAATTCGCATCTTTGGGCTTGAGATCCAGAACTGTGTAATTGCATCATTTTTAATTTTGCCTTGAAACTCTTTCTTAGAAATTGAGGCAAAACCTTCTTCATGTCTGAGACCTGAAGGGCAGTTCCCTGGGTTTATGTTGAGAGTATGACAGCGGGAACTCAGGTTGCTTGTGACTGATGACCCATTTGGGAGAATCGTTGTATTCTAAATTGCTTCCAAGTATCTTTTGTAAAACACAGTAGGTTATATTTTCTAGATGCTTGGCAAATGGCTAAATATCTAGTATTCAGCCAGTGAACCCTTTTAGCTCCTCATCAGAGCAAAGGCTCCCACTCCCACTCACCTTGCAAATCCTCATTGAGTTTTTGATGGAAATAAACTGACTCTTACCCAGCTCACTTTCCTATTTGAAAAAAAAAGGAAGGAAAGGAGGCTGTGTCACAGTGATTCATTAGAGGCAACCGCCCATATCCTGGTTCATCTAAAGTTCATTAAGTTCCAATTCCCCCAAATGCCAAGTTCCAATAACATTGTAATCCAAGAAGTCAAGGAAATAATTTATCCCAGAGGTTTATATACTTGTAAATGCCTGGCTAGGCTTGTGATGTACACAATTGTGTCAGGGTTCATTACTGTATTTGACAAGTTTATGCATTAACTTTGAGGAACAGGATTTCACACAATAGCGAACATACCCATTGGCCATGTGTTGGCTTAGCCACACATTGGAATTCTATGTTAACTTGCATAATGTCAAGGTTTGAAATCATTGGTTTGAAGAATATTTTATTCTTTTAAAAATCTTTCAGAATTTAATTTGAGGAACACCATTGTATGCTCTACTCCCTGACTTATATACCTCTTAAAGTTATTTCTAAGGTGTATCATACATCCTTGTGGGGCAAATGAAAATTAGAGGAAATTGTAAAATATTAACACATTTCTTTTACTTTATGCATGATTATTAACAGCATGAGAGATAAAAGGTAAATTGGACTCTAAGAAAAATGTATTATTGGTGAGGGTTAATCCAGTTGAGCTATTTGAAATCCTAAAAGATGATGCCGTTTAAGTGCTGCACTCAATATGCCAACAAATTTGGAAAACTCAGCAGTGGCCACAGGATTGAAAAAAGCCAGTTTTCATTCCAATCCCAAAGAAAGGCAATGTCAAATAATGTTCAAACTACCACACAATTGCACTCATCTCACATGATAGCAAAGTAATGCTCAAAATTCTCCAAGCCAGGCTTCAGCAGTACGTGAACTGTGAATTTGCAGATGTTCATGCTGGATTTAGAAAAGCCAGAGGAACCAGAGATCAAATTACCAATATCCATTGGATCATCAAAAAAGGAAGAGAGTTCCAGGAAAACATTTACTTCTGCTTTATTAACTATGCCAAAGCCTTTGACTGTGTGGATCACAATAAACTGTGGAAAATTCTGAAAGAGATGGGAATACCAGACCACCTAACCTGCCTCTTGAGAAATTTGTATGCAGGTCAGGAAGCAACAGCTAGAACTGGACATGGAACAACAGACTGGTTCTAAATAGGAAAAGGAGTATGTCAAGGCTGTATATTGTCACCCTGATTATTTAGCTTCTATGCAGAGTACATCATGAGAAACGCTGGGCTGGAAGAAGCACAAGCTGGAGTCAAGATTGCTGGGAGAAATATCAATAACCTCAGGTATGCAGATGACATCACCCTTATGGCAGAAAGCAAAGAAGAACTAAAGAGCCTCTTGCTGAAAGTGAAAGAGGAGAGTGAAAAAATTGGCTTAAAACTCAACATTCAAAACACTAAGATCATGGCATCCGGTCCCATCACTTCATGGCAAATAGATGGGGAAACAGTGGCTGACTTTATTTTGAGGGGCTCTAAAATCACTGCAGACGGTAACTGCAGCCATGAAATTCAAAGAGGCTTGCTTCTTGGAAGAAAAGCTATGACTAACCTAGACAGAATTAATGCTTTTTAACTGTGGTGTTGGAGAAGACTCTTGTGAGTCCCTTGGACTACAAGGAGATCCAGTCAATCCTAAAGGAGGTCAGTCCTGAATATTCATTGGAAGGACTGATGCTGAAGCTGAACCTCCAATACTCCAAATACTTTGGCCACCTGATGCGAAGAACTGACTCATTAGAAAAGACCCTGATGCTGGGAAAGATTGAAGGTGGGAGGGGAAGGGGACAGCAGAGGATAGATGGTTGGATGGCATCAGTGATGCGATGGACGTGAGTTTGAGTAAGCTCTGGAAGTTGGTGATGGACAGGGAATCCTGGTGTGCTGCAGTCTATGGGGGTTGCAAAGAGTCAGATATGACTGAGCAACTGAACTGAATGAACACATTAGACATAAATAATTATCATGGAAATGTAAATATGTTTGAGTAAATTTGAAAGAAAGCTGCTTACTAAATTTGCATTCAATTTAGATACTGAAATTGTTTTTGTGACATTGTCTATAGAATAAAGTTTTTTAGAGGATGAATTTTTCTGTATTTAATGCTGGGATTATGAATGGGTAAATTATTACAAATACTGGTTATTTTGGAGGAGAAAGAAGTGATGTTGTAAACTATAGAAAGGATACATAAAAATTGCCATTTTGACCTATTAGTCTAATAAACAAGTGTATGTTAAACAATTGTGATTCAGGATGAATAAGACATACTTTCTCTCTGGCCATTTCCTGAGGACTATAGACTATATTGCTTTATTTTTTTAATTAATTTTTGACTGTGATGGGTGTTCGCTGTAACATAGGCTTTTCTCTAGTTACAGAGAGTGGGGGCTGCTCTCTAGTTGAAGTGTGTGGGCAAGCATGGGCTCTAGGGCACAGGGGCTTTAACAGTTGTGGCTCCCGGCGTCTAGAGCACAGGCTTAGTTGCTCCATGGCATGGTCAGGAACTGAATCTGTGTCTCTTGCATTGGCAGGCATATTCTTTACCACTGAGCCACCAGGGTAGCCCTTTATTTTTATTATATTTTTAAAACATAGAACATTTCATTTTACTGGGCCATTGTGATACATGTGTCCAGACCTTCCAGTTACTCTTACAAAGATAGCCAGTAGGTAGCACACAGAACTGGTCTTCACCTACTTAATAACAAATATTTGTTCAGTGGGAGTTATTTTCTATGCATTCAGAATATAATAATGAACAAAACAAAGTCCCTGACCTCAACGGCCTTATAATCTAATAGGAGGGAACATAATAAACCAACAATCATATAGCAATAAACCAATATATCTGTTAGGTAGATATATGTCATGTTAAGAAAACAGAATAGGGTTAGGACATGTAGGGGAGAGAGATTTACCACTTTTGAGTGATTAAGGGAAGCAACTCTGATAAAGGATCACTTGACCAGAGATCCATAAAATGTGAGGGAATAAACCACATAGTTAACTGTTTGCAGGAAGTGTGTTTTAGGCAGAGCGGCATGCCTCAAGGCTTGGCATGTTTGAGGTTTATCAAAGAAGCCAGTGTAGAGGAAAGAAGGAGAGAACGTCTCAGAGTAGCAGGTAGCCTGATAATGTGGGGCCCTGCGGTTCTTATAAGGCCTTAGATCTTTCTTTTTTTAATTTTTAAAAATTAAACATTTTTTATTTGGAGGATAATTGCTTTACAATGTTGCGTTCGTTTCTGCCATACAGCAATGTGACTCTGTCATAATTATATATATATATCCTCTCCCTGTTGAGCCTCCCTCCACTTCCCCTGTAAGACCTTAGGTTTTTATCTGAAGAAAGATGGGAAGCCTTTGAAGGATTTTGAGCAGAGTGACACGATCCATCTTTAATAGGATTGCTCTTCTTGCGGTGTAGAAATAGAGCATAAGGGCACATGAGGGTACGAGAGATCAGTTTAAAAGCTGCTACAAGAGCTCAGTCGGGAGAAAGTGGTGAAGGTGAGAGAAGTGACTGTGGAGGCGTTGGTAAGAGTTCTGAATACAGTGGCATGGTAGTAGGGTTTGATGCATGGAGCCTAAGGAGTGAGAAAGAGACTAACTTAAGATCTGTTTTTCTGAGTTGCAGAACAGCACACTTTGTCCCATTCCCTTTTGGTCTTGTTGGGGTGGTGGGAGGATGGAGCAAGTGGGTATGCAAGTGAGGGGCTGTTGAAAGTTCAATTTGGGCTTAATGCAGCTTTGTCTATGCTATGCTGATGGATATGGTCCCCAAGATATAGGTTGTTCATTTACTTTCATCATTGCATTAAGTTCCTAGACGGCCATAGCAAACTACCACCTTAAAAAGTTATTTTCAAGTGCTGGAGGTCAAAAGTCTAAAGTGAAGTTCTGTGAACTTTGAGTAGAATACTTTCTTGACTGTCCCTAGTTTCCGGGGGCAGGAGGGCAGGCAATAATCCTTGTGTTCTTCAGCTTGTAGATTCATCTCCCCAGTCTCCTAATTACCTCTGAGGCTACCCTATTTCCAAATATAGTCACATCCCGGAGTACTAGGGGGATGCTAAGACTTTAACATACGTTTCTGGGGGAGTCAAACAGTCATAGAGATGATGAATCTTGCTGATGTTCACTGCAAACATGAATATCCTGTAGCAATTATAGTTATTTTCTCCAGTTTTTTTTTCTCAACATTTTCTGGGGCTTCTGTCTTTCTCCCCTGACAAGTTTCTTTCCAGATTGAGAATAATAGGGTTTTAGTATTGTCCTTTACTAACACCTTCTCTGAGGTTTGCTGGTGGGCTTAGTGGTCACACAGAATTTTCTATTCTATTACTATTCAACATACCACTCTGAAATCTTTTAAGTTTGGTGTATAACTGCTTCTTTAGTAGATTGCTGCTCCTTTTTATTAATTCCATAGTTTTATGAGGAGGAAATACGTGGTCCAGCTTGACTCTCCTATGGTTACCTGGAAGTTCAATTTCAAAATTTTGAGAATTGTATTAAAAAACACCTAAGTTGTTAAGAGCTATGAATAGTCTGAGATTTTTCCCCACTTGGAGACTGACAAGTCAGCTTAATGGTTTCATGGATGCTGGTAGAACAAATAAGTTTTTATCCTGGGTCAAAAACAATGCGATTTCTCATAGCAATAATAGAGTCAGCATTTTACACCAGTTTCCCAGCCTCTGTTTACACAAGATGCTGTGAAGAGTCAGATACCCTGGAAACACCATGGATTGCACTGCAGGAGAGGAACCCTGACTTCGGGGAATCTGATTGTTCTCTAGTGGGCAGTTGCTCTGGTGAAAGATACAGTTTCTATCTGCCAAGGAAGCAAAACTACTCTTTTTTGCTGCTGAAGGGAAAAATATCTGTCTTCCAAGGCTATTTTAAAATCAAATCTCCTTGAAAGTCTGGGGAAAAAGGACAATCATTTCCTTGCTTGCAAGGCATTTGGAAATGTAAGAGTCTAATGGAGAATTTCTTTCCAATAGTTGTTATGAAGGGATGTTCTCTCATGAGAAGCATTTACCACCATGTTGCTCTATTTTTTAGGAAATGTGCTAATATGCATAAAGTTTTACAGTGACAATATATGTGAATGCTGGTTTAAAAAAAATCTCTGCATTGAATAATACTTCTGTGCCATGTACTGCATATGCATTTCATGCGTGTTTTTGGAAATGATATTTTGCAGTAGATAGAGTAGGGCTTTGGAGACAGACAAGAATAAGTTTTACTGCTAATTGGACTGTTTCTTCATCCATGGGCAAATTAAAAAATCCTCAATTGTTTTCATACTTAATCCAATGTAATCCTTGTAAAATCAGATCGAATTGGAAAGGCTTAGTATCTTGCCCAATGTCATAGTGCTAATAGAAAATAGTCAGGATTCAAACCAGGATCTCTCCAACTCCCACTCCTGAATTGTTAACCACTCTATTATTACAAATCCATGGAGTATCTGGGATAATCAGCAATGGCTGTTTTACATCTAGTAGTTAAAATTTATGGGAGATGCTTCATCAAGAAATATTTAAAGTGTATTCTGAACAGCTCCTTAGAAACAAGACACAGGTGGGCTAAGGGCAGAGAAATAGAGAAATCAAAGCTGAGAACATCCTCCCAAAAGACATCTGTCATGGCAGTTAATGAAGTTGTTTTTAGAGGGAAATTTGATATAAAAAATTGTCTTGCATCCAGTTCTGGATGTTGTCTATTTGCTGCTGCGATTGTTTGACTAGGATAGCCAGAAACATGACCAATGATTTTGATTTATATATTTCTTGATTCATCTGGGCCAAAACATTGGGATGAAGGAAATATTTATTTTATTTTGCCAGGCAGCAGGACAGAAAGTTCTCTATTTCATTGGCTTGGTGTGGAAATGAATCCTGAGCCATATTTCCAGTGTTTTGGTTGAGTTTACTAACAAGATTGATAGTCTGCTTACATTTTCTCCTTTGCGTTCTTGACTTTGCAAGGTTTGTGTAACCTCTTCCGTGTGGCATTTTATTCTTTGATTTTGTTATATACTTCCTGGGTGTTGGTGATATGCAAGCCCTGCAGGAAATACCAGTTATGTAGGGTCTCTCTTCAGTAAATTTAAAATGAAAACTTTGCAAGATACTTTCTAGAATGGTAGGTGAATATACTTTTTTAGATTTATTTTTAAAGATGGGTCAGTGAATTCTCAAGTTGCATACAATCAGAGTCTATCATCTGACATTTTTACTAACCTTTAACATTTAATTTTGTTGGCTATTTTTTTTGTCTTGTTATTGCTAGAGTTGATGCTATTCTGTTCTCCTTGTTAATGGTATAATTGACTGTACTGCCCAGATGTTTGAATAGAATGCTGTTGCCAATTATTCATAAATACTGCTACTTAAGGCTTAGGGAAGGAACATTGATATTAAAATGTTTGTCTGGAATGTGCACTTGACTTCCAGCATAATGTTAGATTTCTTTGCCCTGATTAGTGCTGGAGTTATCTTTTGAAGAATGCCAATTAAGTGCAAACCTGCCCTAGAAAATAAATACCTTTAAAATCTCTGCAAAGGGGCACAGTCTATGGGAAAAACTTTAAAGCATAAGGCTGGAGGATTGTATTTTACCTGATGACTTTCTTCATTAAATTCTTAGTTTGAGGAAAATCTCTTAAACTTTTGTTGGCTATCTTATTTACAACGAGAACACATGAACATCTCTAACCTGTTGCTCTGTAAATTAAGTAGTGTCTGACTCTTTTAGATCCCACAGACTACAGCATGCCAGGCTTCTCTGTTATTCACTATCTCCCAGAGTATGCTTAAACTCATATCCATTGAATTGACAATGCCATCCAACCATCTCATCCTCTGTTATCCCCTTCTCCTCCTGCCTTCAATCTTTCCCAGGATCAGGGTCTTTTCCAATGACTCAGCTCTTTGCATCAGGTGGTGAAAGTATTGGAGTTTCAGCTTCAGCATCAGTCCTTCCAACAAACACTCAGGACTGATCTCCTTTAGGATGGACTGGTTGGATCTCCTTGCAGTCCAGGGGACTCTCAAGTGTCTTCTCTAGCATTACAGTTCAAAAGCATCAGTTACTCAGTGCTCAGCCTTCATTATGGTCCAACTGTCACATCCATACATGACTACTGGAAAAAACACAGCTTTGATTAGATGGACCTTTGTTGGCAAAGTAATGTCTCTGCTTTTAATATGCTTTCTAGGTTGGTCATAGCTTTTCTTAGCAAGGAGCAAGCGTCTTTGAATTTCATGGTGGCAGTTACTGTCTGCAGTGATGTTAGAGTCCAAGAAAGTAAAATCTTTCACTGTTTCCACTTTTCCCCTGTCTATTTGCCATGAAATAATGGGACCGGATGCCAGGATCTTAGTTTTTTGAATGCTGAGTTTTAAGCCAACTTTTTCACTCTACCCTTTCACTTTCATCAAGAAACTCTTTAGTTCTTTGCTTTCTGCCATAAGGGTGGTGTCATTTGCTTATTGGAGGTTGTTGATGTTTCTCCCAGCAATCTTGATTCCAGTTTGTGCGTCATCCAGACCAGCATTTCGCATGATGTGCTTTGCATATAAATTAAACAAACAGGGTGACAATATACAGCCTTGACGTACTCCTTTCCCAATTTGGAACCAGTACATTTTCCATGTGTGGTTCTAACGGTTGCTTCTTGTCCTGCATACAGGTCTCTCAGGAGGCAGGTAAGGTGGTCTGGTATTCCCACCTCTTGAAGAATTTTCCACAGTTTGTTGTGATCCACACTGTCAAAGGCATTGGTGCAATCAAAAAGGCAGAAGTAGATGTTTTCCCGGAATTCCCTTGCTTTTTCAATGATCCAATGGATGTTGGCAATTTGGTCTCTGATTCTTCTCCCTTTTTAAAATCCAGCTTGAATATCTGGAAGTTTTCCGTTCATGTACTGTTGAAGCCTGGCTTGGAGAATTTTGAGCATTAGTTTGCTAGAGTGTGAGATGAGTGCAATTGTGCAGTAGTTTGAACATTCTTTGGCATTGCCCTTATTTGGGATTGGAATGAAAATTGACCTTTTCCAGTCCTGTGGCCACTGCTGAGTTTTTCAATTTGCTGGCATATTGAATGTAACACTTTCACAGAAACATCTTTTAGGATTTGAAATAGCTCAGCTGGAATTCCATCATCTCTACTAGCTTTGTTTGTAGTGATGCTTCCTAAGGACCGCTTGACTTCTCATTCCAAGATGTCTGGCTCTGAGTGATCACAGCATCGTGGTTATCTGGGTCATGAGGATCTTTTTTGTATAGTTCTTCTGTGTATTCTTGCCACTTCTTCTTAATATCTTCTTCTGTTAGGTATCACCATTTCTGCCCTTTATTGAGCCCATCTTTGCATGAAATGTCCCCTTGGTATCTCTAATTTTCTTGAACAGATCTCTAGTCTTCCCCATTCTATTATTTCCCTCTATTTCTTTGCATTGATCACTTAGGAAGGCTTTCTTGTTTATTCCTTGCTATTCTTTGGAACTCTGCAATCAGATGGGTATATCTTTCCTTTTCTCCTTTGCCTTTAGCTTCTGTTCTTTTCCCATCTATTTGTAAGGCCTTCTCAGACAACCATTTTGCCTTTTTGCATTTCTTTTTCTTGGGGATGGTCTTGATCCCTGCTTCCTGTGCAATGTCATGAACCTCTGTCCATAGTTCTTCAGGCACTCTGTCTATCAAATTCTATCCCTTAAATCTATTTGTCTATTTGTCACAATTACTGTTTAATTGTGAGAAATTTGATTTAGGTCATAGCTGAATGGGTTACTGGTTTTCCCTACTTTCTTCAATTTAAGCCTGAATTTTGCAGAACTCCTTACTGTCCCCTATGAAAAAAGGACATCTTTTCTTGGTGTAGTTCTAGAAGGTCTTGTAGATCATCATAGAACTGTTACATTAATCTGATACATGCCTGTAAAATGTATGCTGCTACTGCTGCTAAGTCGCTTTAGTTGTGTCTGATTCTGTGTGACCCCAGAGACGGCAGCCCACCAGGCTCCCCCATCCCTGGGATTCTCCAGGCAAGAACGCTGGAGTGGGTTGCCATTTCTTTCTCCAATGCATGAAAGTGAAAAGTGAAAGTGAAGTTGCTCAGTCGTGTCCGACTCTTCGTGACCCCATGGACTGCAGCCTACCAGGCTCCTCCATCCATGGGATTTTCCAGGCAAAAGTACTGGAGTGGGCTGCCATTGCCTTCTCCCATATAAAATGTATATGCATTTATTATTAATTTTAATTCTTTAAAATTTTGTGCAATATTTAAGACGTGCTAGTAAAGTAATGCTCAAAATTCTCCAAGCCAGGCTTCAGCAATACATGAACTGTGAACTTCCAGATGGTCAAGCTGGTTTTAGAAAAGGCAGAGGAACCAGAGATCAAATTGCCAACATCTGCTGGATCATCGAAAAAGCAAGAGAGTTCCAGAGAAACATCTGGAACCCCTGGTCATCTGATGGGACCGGATGCCATGATCTTCGTTTTCTAAATGTTGAGGTTTAAGCCAACTTTTTTGCCGGTCCTATCACTTCATGGCAAATAGATGGGGCAACAGTGGAAATAGTAGCTGACTTTATTTTGGGGGACTCCAAAATCACTGCAGATGGTCATTGCAGCCATGAAATTAAAAGACGCTTACTCCTTGGAAGGAAAGTTATGACCAACCTAGACAGCATGGGGTCATGAAGAGTCAGACACGACTGAGCGACTTCACTTTCACTTTTCATTTTTGTGCATTGGAGAATGAAATGGCAACCCACTCCAGTGTTCTTGCCTGAAGAATCCCAGGGATGGCAGAGCCTGGTGGGCTGCCATCTATGGGGTCGCACAGAGTCAGACACGACTGAAGTTTCTTAGCAGCAGCAGCAACGGCAGCAGCAGCATATTAAAAAGCAGAGATGTTACTTTGTCAACAAAGGTCCGTGTAGTCAAGGCTATGGTTTTTCCAGTGGTCATGTATGGATGTGAGAGTTAGACTATAAAGAAAGCTGAGTGCTGAAGAACTGATGCTTTTGAACTGTGGTGTTTTGGAGAAGACTCTTGAGAGTCCCTTGGACTGCAAGGAGATCAGTCCTGACTGTTCACTGGGAGGACTGATGTTGAAGCTGAAACTCCAATACTTTGGCCACCTGATGCAAAGAGTTGAGTCATTTGAAAAGACCCTGATGCTGGGAAAGATTGAGAGCAGGAGGAGAAGGGGACAACAGAGGATGAGATGGTTGGATGGCATCACCGACTCAATGGACATGAGTATGGGTAAACTCTGGGAGTTGGTGATGGACAGGGAGGCCTGGCGTGCTGCGGTTCATGGGGTCGCAAAGAGTCAGACACGAGTGAGCGACTGAACTCCCGCAATCACCCCTAAATTTGGTGGTTTGAAACAACAGTGCTGCTCTCCCCTTTTTTCTTCTGGCTGTCAATTTGGGCCAAACTTGATAGGGGGCATCATATCTTTACTAAATACCAGCTTGGGCTGGTTGAATGGAGGGTAAGTGAAAGTCAGTCAGTTGTGTCTGACTCTTTGCAACCCCCATGAATTGTAACCTGCCAGTTTTCTCTGTCCATGGAATTCTCCAGGCAAGAATACTGGAGTCAGTAGCTGTTCCCTTCTCCAGGGGATCTTTCCAACCCAGGGATCGAACCCGGGTCTCCCCTGAGTTGCAGGTGGATTGTTTACCATCTGAGCTACCAGGGAAGCCGAAGAGTACTGGATTGGGTAGCCTATTCCTTCTTCAGGGGATCTTCCTGATGCAGGGATCGAATCAGGGTCTCCTCCATTACAAACGGATGTTTTACCGGCTCATCTACCTTAGCAGGTCCATTCTCATCCAGTTGCTAGCCTTCTTGTGGCTCGCACATTGGGACAAACCATTGTCTGGGAACTCAGTCAGTACTATGGGCTAGGTTTTGGTTCCTGTTCACTTGGACCTTTCCGTGGACTGTTTACAATTCCTTACAGCATGGGGCTGGGTTCCAACAGTAAGCATGCCAAGAGACGGGAAGTAAAAGCTGCCAGTTTCACAAAAACTGGTCTCAGAAATTGGTGCAGTGTTGCTCTTGCTGTGTTCTATTTTTCAAGTTTTGACAGACTTTCCATTTCAGTGAGAGGAATGTGTAAACAACTAAAGCACATCCTATAGATGATTTCTAAACTCCTGACACTATATCATGCAGTTCCATACGACTGAGTGACTAAACAACAACAACCACCATAAATAGCATCCCCAATGTTCAACTCTTTATTTTTTTCCTTTAAAAAGAATTATCACTTTATATTCTACAACTTGGGCTTCCCTAGTGGCTCAGTGGTAAAGAATCCTCTGGCCATTGCAGGAGACTTGGGTTCAATCCCTGGGTTGGGAAGAAAAAGCTTTGATAAGATGAATGTATAGCAAACAATAGAATGGGAAAGACTAGAGATCTCTTTAAGAAAATTAGAGATACCAAGGGACCATTTCATGCAAAGATAGGCTCGATAAAGGATAGAAATGGTATGGATCTAACAGAAACAGAAGATATTAAGAAGAGGTGGCAAGAATACACAGAACTGTAAAAAAAGATATTCATGATCAAGATAATCACAATGGTATGATCACTCACCTAGAGCCAGACATCCTGGAATGTGAAGTCAAGTGGGCCTTAGGAAGCATCACTACCAACAAAGCTAGTGGAGGTGATGGAATTCCAGTTGAGCTATTTCACATCCTGAAAGATGATGCTGTGAAAGTGCTGCACTCAATATGCCAGCAAATTTGGAAAACTCAGCAGTGGCCACAGGACTGGAAAAGGTCAGTTTTCATTCCAATCCCAGAGAAAGGCAATGTCAAAGAATGCTTAAACTGCCACACAATTGCACTCATCTCACACGCTAGTAAAGTAATGCTCAAAATTCTTCAAGCCAGGCTTCAACAATATGTGAACCGTGAACTTCCACATGTTCAAGCTGGTTTTAGAAAAGGCAGAGGAACCAGAGATCAAATTGCCAACATGAGTTGGATCATCAAAGAAGCAAGAGAGTTCCAGAAAAACATCTATTTCTGCTTTATTGACTATGTCAAAGTGTTTGACTGTGGATCACAGCAAACTGTAGAAAATTCTTCAAGAGATGGGAATACCAGACCACCTGACCTGCCTCCTGAGAAATCTGTATGCAGGTCAGTACCACTGCAGATGGTGACTGCAGCCATGAAATTAAAAGATTCTTACTCCCTGAAAGCTATGACCAACCTAGACAGCATATTAAAAAGCAGAGACATCACTTTGCCAACAAAGGTCCGTCTAGTCAAGGCTATGGTTTTTCCAGTGGTCATGTATGGATGTGAGAGTTAGACTGTAAGAAAGCTGAGCACTGAAGAATTGATGCTTTTGAACTGTGGTGTTGGAGAAGACTCTTGAGAGTCCCTTGGATTGTAAGGAGATCCAACCAGTCCATCCTTAAGGAAATCAGTTCTGGGTGTTCATTGGAAAGACTGATGTTGAAGCTGAAACTCCAATACTTTGGCCACCTGATGCGAAGAGCTGATTCATTTGAAAAGACCCTGATGCTGGGAAGTATTGAGGGCAGGAGGAGAAGGGGACAACAGAGGATGAGATGGTTGGATGGCATCACCAACTCAATGAACATGAGTTTGGGTAAACTCTGGGAGATAGTGATGGACAGGGAGGCCTGGTGTGCTCCAGTCCATGGGGTTGCAAAGAGTGACTGAACTGATAGCAAACTGTAGCACTTTTCACTTTAAACACGTTTAACGCAGGCAACAACTTTCTTCCTGAAATTCTGGAAGATTTGGCTGATTTACAGATCCTTTTGGTGTCCTTGAATAACCTCGATGTCTTGGCATATATGTTTTAGTGAAGAATAGCTTATTATAAGTGTATGAAATAATTTGCAGGACCTAATAATGACAGTGCCACTGGGCCACACAAAAGCTTAGATAAGCAGAATGGAATTATTGTCAGGAGCCAAAGCAGTGGTTCTTACTAACGTATATAAGTGTTTTTAGTGTTTCTCTGAGGCCATAGAGTCTCTTAACTGTCTTTCTTCTATATGTTTGCTTCCTTCTTTATCTTCATAACAACTTCAGACCCACATGTGTTGTATAAGACACATACTATATTTGGACTGTGCGTTCCAAATACTTTTACAGGAACAATTACTTTATGTATGACTAAGAAGATTTTATAAATTATTAAATATGCAAAAATCTGTGAAAGAAATGTGATACTAAAGTGTCTGGTGTCTAGACACTAAATTGTTGGAGAGAGTGTCAACTAAAAGAAAAATGCACAAGCTGCAAGTTGAGAATTGTTTTATTCTGTGGACTTTCTGAGATTTTAAGCCTGGAGGCAGCCTCTCAGACAGCTCTGCGGGACTACTCTGAAGAGATAGAGGAGGAGGCAGAATATAGTTTTGCAGCAAAAACCAGGAAGTAGGAATATAAAAACATTAGTATTAAAGAAAACCGGATATCTCAAATTAATGAATTTAGCAGTTTTCTAAGTATGGGGGGGCTTACCTGGTGGCTCAGGTGATTAAGACTCCGCTTGCAACGGAGGAGACCTGGACAGTCCATGACTCCATGACTGAATGAATAAGCACACTTGTATGGGAAGAGGCAAGAGTCTGGGCTCATTTAAATCATTTCTTTGATATGCATTTTAGGGCAGGTATCCTGTTCTTTTTCATTCTGAGTGCCTTCAGGGCTTTCTGTTGGGGGCAGTAGGAGCTTGAAGCCTGCAACATCCTTTTTTTTGTCATTCACATGAGAATCTGAGTGAGTCAGACCAATCAGTGGAGCCTGTTTCAACTGAGATATCTACCCCAGCCTCTGTCAGCCATGGCAAAAGATGCTAAAGGAAAGTTCTTAAGCAAGGGGTGGTTGTTGGGGGACAAGAATTAAAAAGGCTTCTTGTGTATACTGTTATTTAACATTTTCTAGAGTTTTACTTTGAATATTATGGCAACACAAAGCATTTCCATACTTTAGTTTTTTTGTTGGTTTTGAATTGCTGTGAGATGCAAGTTGAAAAGCCATGAAAGCAAAAACATGATATATATATTAAATGACTGTTAATTTAAAAATGAAAAAAAAAATGCCTTTGAGTGTTGAGAATTCCATTATGGGGCACAGCTGTAAGTTTAAAATTTGCCGTTTTGTTGAGGTTTTAGGTATGATTTAATGAATTTTTATGAACTTTTAATTGAGACAGTTTAGACTTACAGAAGAACTGCAAAAAGATAGAACAGAATACTCGGATGCCCTTCATTCAGCCTTTTCTTAGTCGGTGTCCTCTCCCCTTCTGGGTTCTGCTGGCTGGTCTAAGAGTTAAATTGACATGAGACAGATTCAGAGGAGAAAATCAAACAAAAGTTCTTTAACATGTATACACAAGAGAGACCCAGGCCTGAATAGCTTGCTAAAGTGGCTGAAATTCTCACCTTGGTTAACATTTTTAGTTCATAAAAAGAGGGAGATGAGGGTAATGGATTGGGACTGCAAAGAGGAGGAAGGCAATTTGCATAGAGATGGAAAGAAAATTGTTTGGTAAACAAGTGTTTGCCGGGCCTGCAAAGACAATAGGCAGAGAGGAATTTTGGCAAACTGTGCCAGATTCCTCCCTGGCTACCATATCTATTGGGTTGGTGAAAAAGTTCCTTTGGGTCTTTTTATAAGATGGTATGGAAAAATCCAAAGGAACTTTTTGGCTGACCCAATATACTTATCTATAGTGATAGCGTCCTTCCTGGAACAGGCTTACCATCTAAACTCAGGCAGTTAGGGGGAAGGTCAGAGATTCTTCCTGAGTCTTTTATGCCTTGATTGTTTTCAGCTTGAAATAAAATTCATATTTTATTAAAATATGAATATTAAATTCATATCTTATTAAAATAAAATTCACCCCAGAAAGATATTCTGGGGTGGCAAGTTTTGCTCCCCTACATCAGTCTCTACTGTAACCACAGAGCAATGATCAAAACTAAGAGATTGACCTAGGTATAATACTGTTAACTAACATATAGAACATACTTGCATTTCACCAGCTTTCTAGTAATGCTCTATTTCCATTCCCAGCATCCAGTGCTGGATTCTGCATCACATTTAATTGTTCTGTGTGTTTTAAGTTCTTTGAAGAGCTGACTCATTGGAAAAAACCCTGATGCAGGGAAAGATTGAGAGCAGGAGGAAAAGAGGGTGGCAGAGGATGAGTTGGTGGGATGGCATCACCGACTCAATGGACATGAGTTTGAACGAACTCCAGGAGATAACGAAGGATGGGGAATCCTGGTGTGCTCCAGTCCATGGGGTCAGAAAGAGTCAGATACGACCCAGTAACTGAAAAACAATAATCTGTACTTGTTCCTCAGTCTTTTCTTGGGTAACATCGACCAGGACTCTTCACAATTGTTGGTCAAGCAGAATGCCCCTCAATCTAAGTTGAGAGGATGATTCTGCCTGGCTAGAATGTGATGATGCCTAACTGAGAAGAATACCACAGAGATATCAGGACATAGTATCGGGTCCCTAATATCTACATATTAATGGTGATATTAACCTTGATCACTTGGTTAAGGTGGTGTTTTGTCAGGATTTTCTAATACACAAGTAACTATTTCACTCTTGAAATTACTGAATGTTTGGGGGGAGATGCTTTGGGTCTAATACCCTGTTTTCACCATGCAGATCTGTCTCTATGGTCTTTGATATACTACTATCCTTTTTCTTCTTTATACCAGAAGATGCTCTAGGCTTAATCTTCTAATCCCTAACCTTGAAATCCATCAATAATCTAAGGAGACTTGCTCCTTGTGTTGGAGGATGGTATGTGGAAATCAGGATTTGAGTACTCAGATACGCTTTTATTGGTTTTGTAGCTTTGAATGCCCCTTAGTAAATATATCTTTCCAGTTCTCTATGTATAAAAACCCATCTATACACTCACTTGCATTTCCCTTTCTCTGTCTGTCTTAAAAAATGATAATTTGACTACAGTCCAGTACCACCAGAGAACTATTATTAAAAATGTTTTCTGCATTATAGTTGGAAAATAGAGCTTGTAAAATATTTATACTTTCAGATTTATTTGGGCTTTTTGGGCTTCTTTATTGAGGCTTAGGGCTTCCCTGGTGGCTCAGATGGTGAAGAGTCTGCCTGCAATGTGGGAGACCCAGATTTGATCCCTAGGTTGGGAAGATTCCCTGGAGAAGGAAACAGCAACCCACTCCAGTATTCTTGTCTGGAAAATCCCATGGATGGAGGAGTCTGGCAGACTACAGTCCGTGGGGTTGCAAAGAGTTGGACATGACTGAGTGACTTCACTTTCACTTTTATTGATGCCTAATGATAGCTGGGAGAAATATCAATAACCTCAGATATGCAGATGACACCACCCTTATGGCAGAAAGTGAAGAGGAGCTAAAAAGCCTCTTGATGAAAGTGAAAGAGAAAAGCGAAAAAGTTGGCTTAAAGCTCAACATTCAGAAAACGAAGATCATGGCATCTGGTCCCATCACTTCATGGGAAATAGATGGGGAAACAGTGGAAACAGTGTCAGACTTTATTTTTTTGGGCTCCAAAATNGCTAAAAAGCCTCTTCATGAAAGTGAAAAAGAAAAGCGAAAAAGTTGGCTTAAAGCTCAACATTCAGAAAACGAAGATCATGGCATCTGGTCCCATCACTTCATGGGAAATAGATGGGGAAACAGTGGAAACAGTGTCAGACTTTATTTTTTGGGGCCCCCAAATCACTGCAGATGGTGATTGCAGCCATGAAATTAAAAGACGCTTACTCCTTAGAAGAAAAGTTATGACCAACCTAGATAGCATATTCAAAGCAGAGACATTACTTTGCCGACTAAGGTCTGTCTAGTCAAGGCTATGGTTTTTCCTGTGGTCATGTATGGATGTGAGAGATGGACTGTGAAGAAGGCTGAGAGCAGAAGAACTAATGCTTTTGAACTGTGGTGTTGGAGAAGACTCTTGAGAGTCCCTTGGACTGCGAGGAGATCCAACCAGTCCATTCTGAAGGAGATCAGCCCTGGGATTTCTTTGGAAGGAATGATGCTGAAGCTGAAACTCCAGTACTTTGGCCCCCTCATGAGTTGAGTTGACTCATTGGAAAAGACTGTGATGCTGGGAGGGATTGGGGGCAGGAGGAGAAGGGGACGACCGAGGATGAGATGGTGGATGCCATCCCTGACTCGATGGACCTGAGTCTGAGTGAACTCCAGGAGTTGGTGATGGACAGGGAGGCCTAGCATGCTGCGATTCATGGGATTACAAAGAGTCCAACACGACTGACGACTGAACTGAACTGATACTGTATTGGTGTTTTTCTTTCTGGCTTACTTCACTCTGTATAATCGGCTCCAGTTTCATCCACCTCATTAGAACTGATTCTATATACGTACCACAGCTTTCTTATCCATTTGTCTGCTGATGGACATATAGGTTGCTTCCATGTCCTGGCTATTATAAATAATGCTGTGATGAAAACTGGGGTACACGTGTCTCTTTCAATTCTGGTTTCTGTGGTGTGTGTGCCCAGAAGTGGGATTGCTGGGTCGTATGGCAGTTCTATTTCCAGTTTTTTAGGGAATCTTCACACCGTTCTCCATAGTGGTTGTACTAGTTTGCATTCCCACCAACAGTGTAAGAGGGTTCCCTTTTCTCCACACCCTCACCATCCTTTATTGCTTGTAGACTTTTGGATCACAGCCATTCTGACTGGCATGGGATGGTACCTCATTGTGGTTTTGATTTGTATTTCTCTGATAATGAGTGATGTGGAGCATCTTTTCATGTGTTTAGCCATCTGCATGTCTTCTTTGGAGAAATGTGTGTTTAGCTTTTTGGCCCATTTTTTGATTGGGTCGTTTATTTTTCTGAAATTGAGCTGCAGGAGTTGCTTGTATATTTTTGAAATTAGTTGTTTGTCAGTTGCTTCACTTGCTATTATTTTTGTACTCCAGGATGTGGTGACATGCTGAGAACCTTAGGGATTTAGAAGCAAGAAAATTAAGAGGAAGGACTAATAAAAAAGAAATTCACCTAACGTATAATGCAGTGTCTTAGGAACAGAGAATTAGCAGGGGGAAAAAAAATCCATTCTGTCCAGAAAAGTGTCCTTATGGGAAATCATGTAGTTAGAGGTTGGAGTAACCAGAGGAAACACACCTAATGAGCTGACACAAGAAGCTGCAAATATTTCTGCTGCTGCAGTCGCTCAGCCTCTGCCACTTTGGTTGGGGAGGACCTGGTACTTGCTTTTGAAGTTCTGCATCTATCTGGGAACCAATGCTTGATTTTTATCACTTCCTGTTTTCTTATTTGGGGACAAAATTTCTGTCTGCATCAGTAATCATTTAGGGAGGAATTTTGACTTCTACAGGAAAAGCCTTCTCTCTCAATCTGCAGGCAGGTGAGTCTGAGAATGCCACAGACCCTGCAGGAGAGTGTCAGTGATGATGAAAGCCTGGAATGTGGACCTGAGGTCACCTGAGGACCAATCTTGCATAGCCCAGAGGCCAGAGGTCATTGTGGTTGTTTTCTGGTTTTCCTAATATTAATGTACTTATTTATGGTCTAAAAATAAAGTGAACATTGCACTTGAAAATGCAAGTGTCAATCTTGACAATTAAATGGTAATAGTAGAAACTCAGAAGGAATGATGTTAGCGGTTTAATTGCTAAGTTGCTCCAACTCTTGTGTCCCCATGGACTGTAACCCACCCGGCTCCTCTGTCCATGGGATTTCCCAGGCAAGAATGCTGGAGTGAGTTGCCATTTCCTTCTCCAGGGAATCTTTTAGACCCAGGGATTAAACCTATGTGTCCTGCAATGACAAGCAGATCCTTTACTTTCTGAGCCACAAAGACAATTCCTTTAGAAGGAATAGGAGGCATAAAATGCTTCCAGTAAAAGTAGAAAATAAGTATAAGGATCGTATTTATGAACAAGAGGAAACATATAGGAGGAAGTCCTTAAGAAAAAGAAATCTTCTGCTTTATATGCTTCCTATAAAACATATCAAATTTCTGTTGTATTTCTTCTATATCTGATATTGAATTGGTAGCTTATATTCCAATTTTTTCTTTTCCTCTTGGGATATTCAAACTGCTAGATGTTCCATGTCATACATATATCATTTTTTTTATGTTCTTGGAAAAAAGATATTTTTTTATTATGTTTCCAGACATCAAGGAGATGTTATTGGAGTTGGAATGTTGATGGAGCAAGGAAACCTTGTTTATTGCATTGTCACATGGGTTATTGAGTATATTGGATATTTTTTTCCCTAATGTGTATATATCCATTTCATTTCTCTCTGTTTCCTTCACTCTCATACATTTTATTTTTCACTAAATACCAAGCAGAAATTGGCTATACCAAAAATGAACCCCACATTTATTGTTCCATGAGAGGTTTATAAACTGAAATTTCACAGTAAAAATTATATATTCTTTTGGAGAATAATTATTTGACCTCACCAACTGAGATGTAACCACTCACAGCGTAAAGAGGGTGAATCTGGGTGACCAATGTATGATGGTGACACAACATAGAACATGGTGTGTGTGTGTGTGTGTGTGTGTGTGCTTTTGTCTTGAAAGGGAGAACAGTTCTCAACAGCAGAGGCACCTGGACCCATATGCTAAATGACTTATAGACACAGACCAGAGCAACAGATTGAACCAAGAAGCGAATTGGATAGAATTCATAGGATGGTTTTATAGTTAAATTGATAATGTGTAAGGAACCACATGGAAGGAGGGATTCTCTGTGGACTGAAGGTTCAGCTGTAGCAGGAAGGCCACCTTGTTCCTCAGCATCCCTGACACCATCTCTAATCACTGCCTGTCCTGCTTATCCCTCTGCCCCACTGGTTTCCATGTTTGCTTTTGAACATGTGGTACAGGCATCTTCCTCAGGTCTTTGGCAGTGGCAGGTTCGTCTTCCAGGCACACAATTCTAACATCACACTAGCTCCTTGTTTCTCTTTCTTTAAGAATCTGTTCAAACATCACCTAGTTTGCTGGACTTTCCTGAAAACTCAGGACAAAATAACACCTCCTACCACTTTCTTTATACCTGGCTTTGTTTCGTCATAGCATTTATCACAGTCTGACATATTCTATCATATTTTTTTAGCATAACCTCATTCACCATCCTTGGATTGCTAGAGGTTTGCTTTTCAGCATTTTATACTTCTTGTCTCCATGTTTTTGGAACATGGTTAGCACTAAATATGTATTTCTCAAAAGAATGATGGAATATCACATGGAAACTCTAGAATATATGACCTCTTAGCAAATGTGATGAGAATGGGACAAACATTCCTAGTCTGAAATGAAATGAAGTATAGCTTCAAGGGGCTTCTGCAGTGACTCAGTGGTTTAGAATCTACGTGCAATGCAGTACCCATTCATGAGATGCAGGATCAATCCCTGGGTTGGAAAGAACTGCTGGAGTTCTTGGGAAATCCCATAGACAGTTGAGATTGGTGTGCTATGGTCCTTGAGGTCGCACAGAGTTGGACACAACTGAAGTGGCTCAACATACACGCATACTCTAAAAGAGAACTTATCTGCAAGTAAAATATTAACATCAACTTCTTGAGGGCTAAATAGAAATTGCAGTATTTCAGTTATGTGAATTAGTTTGAGTGAAAATTGTCATTATTTTCCTTTTTCCTGGTAGTCACCTCCATCCCATGGAACCAAGCAACAATACACAAATGTCACAATTTTTTCTTCTGGGACTTTTGAAGGAAGCAGAAATACAGTCCTTCATATTTGGGCTCTTTTTCTCCATGTACCTGATCACTGTGTTTGGAAATCTGCTCATCATCTTGGCTGTCAGCTTGGACTCCCACCTCCACACCCCCATGTACTTCTTCCTCTCCAACCTGTCCTTCATAGACATCTGTTTAACCTCCACCACCATCCCAAAGATGCTGTGGAACATCCAGACACAGAACCAAGTTATCACCTATGAAGGCTGTATCACCCAGATGTATTTTTACATTCTCTTTACAGGATTAGATGACATTCTCCTGACAGTGATGGCCTATGATCGGTATGTGGCCATCTGCCACCCCCTGTACTACATGGTCATCATGAGCCCCCAGCTCTGTGTATTGCTGGTTCTGATATCCTGGGTGCTGATTGCTATGTATTCCTTGCTACACAGCTTAATGGTGCTGCAATTGTCCTTCTGTCCAGTTGTAGAAATCCCCCACTTTTTCTGTGAACTCAGTCAGGTAGTACAACTTGCCAGTTCTGACACCTTTCTTAATAACATAGTGATGAATTTTTCAGCTGTCCTGATGGGTGGTGGTCCTTTTGCTGGTATCCTTTACTCTTACTCTAAAATAGTTTCCTGCATATGTAAAATCACATCAGCTCAAGGGAAATACAAAGCATTTTCCACCTGTGTGTCCCACCTCTTGGTTGTCTCTTTGTTTTATTTTACAGCCTTAGTAGTTTATCTTAGCTCTGGTGCTACCCACACCTCACATTCAAGTACAATTGCCTCGGTGATGTACACTGTGCTCACACCCCTGTTGAACCCCTTCATCTACAGTCTGAGAAATGAAGATATAAAAGGGGTTCTGAAGAGGTTCTATTTAATACCAAGTTTAAAAGATCAAATACCCTAGTCCCCTGGATTGCATAACTCAAAGCCTCAGAACCAGAAATTGTGATTCTTTGATCATTTTGGAATAAAATTTTCTCCTGCTTGTTTCCTGGGATTTCCATTTTTCTTTTCATCTTTGGATTCAGCATCTTTATGAAATTTTAGAAACTCTCCTTATTTTTTTTCCTTAGTCTTATGCATAGGCAGTTTTTATATTTTCCTACTTCAAAATTTTCCTACCTTTCGGTCAAAACGTTTGGAGATTCTATTATTTGCTGGGACATCATAGATTTATTAACAATAATTACTTAATAAATGACCATGTCATCCCAAGCAAATTTCTCCTATTTCCCTGAAGTAATACCTTTGAGTTGCATTAATCATTTAAAAATACACTTAACAGCCAAGGGAATTTATATTATTTTTATTGTAATTGGTTGTATCAGTGATATAGAAAAATAACTGTCAGGTTATAGGAGGATTTCTAACTATGAAAAGTTAGAACCCTCAACTCTCTTGTTCAAGTGTCAACTTGTGTGTCTCTCTATATATACAGATACATGTATAAATGTATATATAAATATATTTATGTGTATATATATATACACACAAGGTCTTTTTGCCCCAAAGATCTTTTAGGTAACATATTGTGTGTGTGTATTTGTGTAGAGTATTATATACGGTACAGTAGCACTCTATTTCAAGCCCAGGATGTCTGGAAGAAAGCATAAAAGCAGTGGTGATATTGCTGGTACAGCTAAAAAGCACCAAGTAACAATGATGGAAACAAACATAACTGAGATAGTGGAGCGAGGTGAAAAGAAGTAATTGGAAGACCAGCAACACTAATAAGAGAGACAAGAGGAAGAAGATGTAACTGAAGAACAGGGGAGATCCAGAACACAGGAAAGAGCCAGGGAATTTCTTCATTTGAGAGGGCACTTGATGAGAAGAGTCAACTCATTGGAAAAGATCCTGATGCTGGTAAATTTTGAGGGCACGAGAAAAGGCAATAGAGGATGAGACAGTTGGATGGCATCACTGACTCAATAGATGTGAGTTTGAGCAAACTGGGAGGTGATGATGGATGGGAAAGCCTGGTGTGCTGTAATTCATAGTGTCTCATAGAATAGGACATGACTGAGCAACTGAACAACAACAAATGAGTTTTTGAGGCATAGGACCTGATTGCAGAATGGTACACGAAGGTTGCAGCAGCTGTTAAGAATGCAATCCAGTGCTGCTGTGTCATCTCTAATAGTATAAAAAGCTACATC
Organism: Cephalophus harveyi; assembly: GCA_006410635.1. Taxonomy (NCBI): domain Eukaryota; kingdom Metazoa; phylum Chordata; class Mammalia; order Artiodactyla; family Bovidae; genus Cephalophus; species Cephalophus harveyi. Next base: position 47,490 of record SJYT01083410.1, on the reverse strand, counting down.
AAGACATCAGTAGATTGTTTTTTTCAAGTGCTTAGTAACTCATTCATGCCCAACTCTTTGTGACCACATGGACTGTAGCCACCAGGCTCCTCTGTCCATGGAAATCTCCAGGCAAGAATACTGGAATGGGTCACCATGTCCTCTTCCAGGGGATCTTCCCAACCCAGGGATCGAACCCAGGTCTCCTGCTTTGCAGGTGGATTTTTTTTTTAGCAGTCTGAGCCACCAGGGAAGGCAGAGAATACTGGAATGGGTAGCCTATCCTGTCTCCTGGGGAACTTCCTTGCCCAGGATTTGAACCAGGGTCTCTTGCATTGCAGGTGGATTATTTACCAACCAAGCTACCAAAGTATCCCAGGAGCTACTGGGAAGTATTTTCAAGAGGGTAGATAAAATGAACCCAGCAAGGAACCAGAACCTGTGCCATCAACATCAGGCATGAGTGAAATTTCAGTTTCTATCTCCTACTGTTAATGATCCTTCATCTCTGCCCTCTCCCATCTCCTCTCCCTCCTCCATTCAATAATTTTGTCTGTTCACTCAATGCCAACCCCTATATGCCAGCTGCTGTACTCTATCACTGGACTTTTCAAGACACTATACAGTAAAATTAAGAAGGTTTTCTTTAGGTTTTGTACTTATTATATGTGTTATTTGTGTGAAAAGTAGTGTAAACCTGTTACAGTGATGGCTGTGGTTTAGTCGCTCAGTCATGTTCAACTCTTTGTGACCCAGTGGACTGTAGCCCACAAGGTTCTTCTCTCCATGGAATTTCCCAGCAAGAATACTGGAATGGATTGCCATTTCTTCAGGGAAACTGATGATAGTACTATGTAACTGATTGTGCTAGTTGGGTACCTAGGCCAACTTTTGGACTTATGAACAAATTGGAATGAAGAATACACTCTTGGAAAGGAACTCATTTATATCTAGGAAATGTGCTGTATTATATTTCTGTTTCCCCTTGAAAATTTATAGTACTTCCCACTCATGCATCTTTCCATAGCTCTAAATTAAATCTCATTTTTTTCTACAGTTAGCCATAATAATAAAAGAATCAATGAATGTACATTTGCATATCATCCATTATAAATCCTTTTCCAGTTTTACTAGCACCACTTGTTGAAAGACTTTTTTTGTTTGTTTTTTATTATTATTCTTACCTTCTTTGTCATGGATTAATTGGCCATAAGTGTGTGGTTTATTTCTTGGCTCTCTATTCTGCTCCATTGATTGCTTGTGTCTGTACCATGCCATTTTGATGACTGCAGCTTTGCAGTATAGTCTGAAGTTTAGGAGAATGATAAGCCCAGCTTTGTTGTCATTGGGGGGGGGGGCATTGTTTGGTTGGTTGGTTGATTTTGTTTTGCAATTGCTTTGGCTATTCAGGTTTTTTTGTGGTTCCATATGAGTTTTAGGCATGTATGTGTGTTAGTCCCTCCGTTGTGCCCATCTCTTTCTGACCCCATGTACTGTAGCCTGCCAGGGCTCCTCTATCCATGGGATTCCCTAGACATGAATACTGGAGTGGGTAGGCATTCCCTTCTCCAGAGGATCTTCCTGACCCAGGGGTTGATGAACCTGCAATAGGTGATTGCAGGCTGATTCTTTACGATCTGAGCCACCAGGGAAGCCCTGAATTTTAGGAATATTACTTCTCTTTCTGTGGGAAATATTGTAAGTATTTTGAAGTATTAGGAGTGAATATTGGAAGTAGAGAGAGTAGACATCCTTGTTTTGTTCCTAAATTTATAGGAAGTGCTTTCACCTTGTCACTGTGGAATATGTCTTTGGTTGTGTTTTTGTCATAAATGCCATTATTTTGTTGAGATATATTCCCTCTACACCCACTTTGATGAGGACTGTTATATCATGAATGGATGTTGAACTTTATCACATGTTTTTATTTCTGCAACTATTTTTACAAATTTTTACTGTGCTATAATTGATTTACATTGTTGGGTTAGTTTCAGGGGTACAGAGAAGTGAATCTGTAATACATGTAGGTATAGCTGCTCTTTTTAGCTTGTTTTCCCATGTAAGCCATTACAGAATATTGAATAGAGTTCCCTATGCTAAACATTAGGTCCTTATTAGTTATCTATTTTAAATTCAGTTGTGTGTATATGTCACGTGTAGATTATTTTTGATGTGTTTGTGGGCAAGGTGGGCTTCACATCCTCTTACTCTGCCATCTTAGTCTCCTCCTTCAAGATTTCATTATTTTTGTATAACTGTGTAGCATTACATTTTATATACATACATGCTTTCTTCTTTATCCATTCATTCATTGATGGGCACTTAGGTTGTTTCCATATTTGGCTATTGAAAATAATATTGTGGGCGGTTCTAAGATGGTGGAGGAATAGAATGGGGAGACCACTTTTTCCCCCACAAATTCATCAAAAGAACCTTTAAATGCTGAGTAAATTCCACAAAACAACTTCTGAATGCTGGCAGAGGACATCAGGCACCCAGAAAAGCAGCCTATTGTCTTCGAAAGGAGGTAGGAAAAAATATAAAAGACAAAAAAAGAGACAAAGGAGGTAAGGATGGAGTTCCATCCCGGGAAGGGAGTCTTAAAAAGAGAAACGTTTCCAAACACCAGGAAACACTCTCACTGCCGAGTCTGTGGCGAGCCTTGGAAGCACAGAGGGCAACATAACAGGGAGGAAAAAATAAATAAATAATTAAAACCCACAGATTATGAGCTTAATGGTAACTCTCCCAAAGGAGAAGCAGTGCAGACGCTTGCCGCCACTAGCAAATGGGGGCTGGGCAGGGCGGCGCAGGCTGCATTGCTTAGAGTAAGGACCGAGCCTGAATGCCCCGAGGGCAATCTGAGTGAACTAACTTGGGCTAGCAAAGCAGACTGTGGGATAGCTACTGCGCGAAAAGCCAGCCCTAACCTAAGACACCACCAGGCCCGGACACAGAACAAAGGACTGAACAGAGATAGCCGGCTGCAGACCATTCCTCTCCGGTGACAGGCAGCCAGAGCCAGAAGGGGGCAATCGCAGCATCAGAGAGACATTATCTACCAAACTGCAAGCAGACTTCTTTGCTAACTAAGACTTTTTGGGTTCCAGACGGTCAACATCTGCCTGAGAAGGTGCATCAGTTGTACACCCAGAAAACCGAGCCGCAGAGACGGGGGAAACATTAATCCACAGTGACCGTGCTCACCAAACACCTCATCATCTGAGCTGCTCAGACCTGGGAAGGGCACAAAACGCAGGCCCAACCAAGTCTGTGCCTCTGAGGACTATCGCAGTGCCAGAACCTGAGCGGCTTAGACCTGGGAGGTGCAGGCAGCCCAGGGTCGGCCTCGGACGGTTCCCTGCAGAGCACCCTAGAGCCTGAGCAGTGTGGGCATGGAGGGCACATGTGCTGTGAGCAGGTGCAGGCCCAGTGTGACTAAGACACTGTGAGCACATGCCAGTGTTACTTGTTTTCAGCGTCCCTCCCATCCCACAGTGTAACTGAACAAGTGAGCCTAAAAATGTGTCCACCACCACCTTCCTTGTGTCAGGGTGGAAATCAGATACTGAAGAGACCAGCAAACAGAAAGCTAAAGCAGAGGGAACCGCCTTGGAAGTGACAGGTGCAATAGATTAAAACCCTGTAGTTAGTACTGACTACATAGGAAGGGGCCTATAGATCTTGAGAAATATAAGCCGGACCAAGGAACTATCCAAAAATGAACTGACCCCACACTGCCCACAACAACACCAGAGAAAGTCCTAGATACATTTTTACTATTTTTATGATCATTCTTTTTAAAAAATTTTTAAGTCCCCTATTACTCCTTTAATTTTCATTTTTATAACCTACTATTACTTTACAATAAAAGACCCTATTTTTAAAGCAAACTTCATATATATATATATTTATAATTTTTGTGACTGTTTTTTTTTTTCTTCTTTTATTTAATATTTTATTTTTGAAAATCCAACCTCTATTCTAGATTTTTAATCTTTGCTTTTTGGTGTTTGTTATCAATTTTGTACCTTTACAAACCCAATCTTCAGTACCCATTTTTTCTTGGGAGTGAGACTACTGGCTTGACTGCTCTTTTTTTTTTTTCTTCTTTTATTTAATATTTTATTTTTGAAAATCCAACCTCTATTCTAGATTTTTAATCTTTGCTTTTTGGTGTTTGTTATCAATTTTGTACCTTTACAAACCCAATCTTCAGTACCAATTTTTTCTTGGGAGTGAGACTACTGGCTTGACTGCTCTCTCCCCCTTTGTACTTTCCTTTTATCTCCACCAGGTCACCTCTGTCTCCTCCCTCTCCCTTCTCTTCTCTGCCCAACTCTGTGAATCTCTGAGCTTTACCTTTACAAACCCAATCTTCAGTACCCATTTTTTCTTGGGAGTGAGACTACTGGCTTGACTGCTCTCTCCCCCTTTGTACTTTCCTTTTATCTCCACCAGGTCACCTCTGTCTCCTCCCTCTCCCTTCTCTTCTCTGCCCAACTCTGTGAATCTCTGAGCTTTCCAGACTGTAGAGCACACATAAGGAAGTGATTACTGGCTAGCTTGCTCTCTCCTCTTTTGATTCCACCTCATCTCATTTGGCTCACCTCTATCTCCCTCCTCCCTCTTCTCTTCTCCATGTAACTCTGTGAACCTCTCTGGGTGTCCCTCACTGTGGAGAAACTTTTCATTTTTAATGTAGATGTTTTATCAACAGTACTGTATAGATGGAAAAGTCTTGAGACTACTGTAAAAATAAGACTGAAAACCAGAAGCAGGAGGCTTAAGTCCAAATCCTGACAACACCAGAGAACTCCTAACTCCAGGGAAGATTAATCAACAGGAGCTCATCAAATGCCTCCATACCTACACTGAAGCCAAGCACCACCCAAGGTCCAACAAGTTCCAGAGCAAGACATACCATGCAAATTCTCCAAAAACACAAGAATACAGCCCTGAGCTTCAATATAATGGCTACCCCAAGTTACTCCAAAACCAATGACATCTCATAACTCATTACTGGACACTTCATTGCACCCCAGAGAGAAGAAATCCAGCTCTGCCCACCAGAACACCGACACAAGCTTCCCTAACCAAGAAACCTTGACAAGCCACCTGTACAACCCCACCCACAGCAAGGAAACTCCACAATAAAGAGAACGCCACAAACTGCCAGAATATGGAAAGGCCACCCCAAGCTCAGCAATATGAACAAGAAGAAGAGACAGAGGAATAACCAGCAGGCAAAGGAACAGGAGAAATGCCCACCAAACCAAACAAAAGAGGAAGAGATAGGGAATCTACCTGATAAAGAATTCTGAATAATGATAGCAACAATGATCCAAAATCTTGAAATCAAAATGGAATCACAAATAAATAGCCTGGAGACAAGGATTGAGAAGATGTAAGAAAGGTTTCACAAGGACCTAGAAGAAATAAAAAAGAGTCAATAAATAATGAATAATTATTGAGAATGAGATAACACTTTGGAGATAACACTTTGGAGGCAACAAATACTAGAATAACAGAGGCAGAAGATAGAATTGGTCAAGTAGAAGATAGAATGGTAGAAATAAATGAATCAGAAAGGAAAAAAAAAAAACTGAATTAAAAGAAATGAGGACAGTCTGCGAGACCTCCAGGACAATATTAAATGCCCCAACATTTGAATCATAGGAGTCCCAGAAGAAGAAGACAAAAAGAGAGGCCATGAGAAAATATTTGAGCAGATAATAGTTGAAAACTTCCCCAAAATGGTAAAGGAAATAATCACCCAAGTCCAAGAAACCGAGAGGGTTCCAAACAGGATAAACCCAAGGCGAAACACCCCAAGACATATATTAATCAAATTAACAAAGATCAAACACAAAGAACAAATATTAAAAGCAGCAAGGGAAAAACAAGAAATAACACAAAGGGGTTTCCAATAAGGATAACAGTTGATCTTTCCATAGAAACTCTTCAGGCCAGGAGAGAATGGCAAGACATGCTTAAAGTGAAGAAAATAACCTACAGCCCAGATTACTGTACCCAGCAAGGATCTCATTCAAATATGAAGGAGAAATCAAAAGCTTTACAGATAAGCGAAAACTGAGAGAATTCAGCACCACCAAACCAGCTCTCCAACAAATGCTAAAGGATATTCTTTAGACAGGAAACATAAAAAGGGCATATAAACCCGAACCCAAAACAATAAAGTAAATGGCAACAGGATCATACTTATCAATAATTACCTTAAACGTAAATGGGTTGAATGCCCCAACCAAAAGGCAAATACTGGCTGAATGGATACAAAAACAAGACCCCTATATATGCTGCCTACAAAAGACCCACCTCAAAACAAGGGACACATACAGACTGAAAGTGAAGGGCTGGAAAAAGATATTCCATGCAAATAGAGACCAAAAGAAAGCAGGAGTAGCTATACTCATATCCGATAAAATAGACTTTAAAACAAAGGCTGTAAAAAGAGACAAAGAAGGACACTACATAATGATCAAAGGATCAATCCAAGAAGATATAAAAATTAAAAATATATATGCACCCAACATAGAGCACCACAATATGTAAGACAAATGCTAACAAATATGAAAGGGGAAATTAACAGTAACACAATAATAGTGGGAGATTTTAACACACCACTCACACCTATGGATAGATCAACTAAAGAGAAAATTAACAAGGAAACACAAACTTTAAATGATATAATAGACCAGTTAGACCTAATTGATATCTATAGGACATTTCACCCCAAAGCAATGAAATTCACCTGTTTCTCAAGTGCGCATGGAACCTTCTCCAGGATAGATCACATTCTGGGCCATTAATCTAGCCTTGGTAAATTCAAAAAAATTGAAATCATTCCAAGCATCTTTTCTGACCACAATGCAGTAAGATTAGATGTCAATTACAGGAGAAAAACTATTAAAAATTCCAACATATGGAGGCTGAACAACACGCTGCTGAATAACCAATAAATCACAGAAGAAATCAAAATATGTATAGAAATGAATGAAAATGAAAACACAGCAACCCAAAACCTATGGGACACTATTAGCAGTAAGATTAGATGTCAATTACAGGAGAAAAACTATTAAAAATTCCAACATATGGAGGCTGAACAACACGCTGCTGAATAACCAAAAAATCACAAAAGAAATCAAAATATGTATAGAAATGAGTGAAAATGAAAACACAGCAACCCAAAACCTATGGGACACTGTAAAAGAAGTGCTAAGGGGAAGATTCATAGCAATAGAGGTTTACCTCAAGAAACAAGGAAAAAGTCAAATAAATAACCCAGCTCTACACGTAAAGCAACTAGAAAAAGAAGAAATGAAGAATCCCAGGGTTAGTAGAAGGAAAGAAATCTTAAAAATCAGGGCAGAAATAAATACAAAAGGAACAAAAGAGACCATAGCAAAAATCGACAAAGCCAAAGACTGGTTCTTTGAGAAGNCCTAAAGCAACTAGAAAAGGAAGAAATGGAGAACCCCAGAGCTCGTAGAAGGAAAGAAATCTTAAAAATTAGGGCAGAAATAAATGCAAAAGAAACGAAAGAGACCATAGCAAAAATCAAGAAAGCAAAAAGCTGGTTCTTTGAAAGGATAAATAAAATTGCCAAACCATTAGCCAGACTCATCAAGAAACAAAGAGAGAAAAATCAAATCAATAAAATTAGAAATGAAAATGGAGAGATCACAACAGACAACACAGAAATACAAAGGATTATAAGAGACTACTATCAGCAATTATATGCCAATAAAATGGACAACGTGGAAGAAATGGACAAATTCTTAGAAAAGTACAACTTTCTGAAACTGAACCAGGAAGAAATAGAAAATCTTAACAGACCCATCACAAGCACAGAAATTGAAACTATAATCAGAAATTTCCAGCAAATAAAAGCCCAGGACCAGACGGCTTCACAGCTACATTCTACCAAAAATTTAGAGAAGAGCTAGCACCTATCCTACTCAAACTCTTCCAGGAAATTGCAGAGGAAGGTAAACTTCCAAACTCATTCTATGAGGCCACCATCACTCTAATACCAAAACCATACAAAGATGCCAGAAAAAAAGAAAACTACAGGCCAATATCACTGATGAACACAGAAGCAAAAATCCTTAACAAAATTCTAGAAAAGAGAGAATCCAACAGGGTATTAAAAAGATCATACATTATGACCAAGTGTGCTTTATCCCAGGGATGCAAGGATTCTTCAATATCCACAAATCAATCAATGTGATACACCATATTAACAAATTGAATGATAAAAAACATATGATTATCTCAATAGATGCAGAGAAAGCCTTTGACGAAATTCAACGTTCACTTATGATAAAAACCCTCCAGAAAGCAGGCATAGAAGGAACATACCTCAACATAATAAAAGCCATATATGACAAACCCACAGCAAACATTATCCTCAATGGTGAAAAATTGAAAGCATTTCCCCTAAAGTCCAGAAAAAGATAAAGGTGCCCACTCTCACCACTACTATTCAACAGTTTTGGAAGTTTGGGCCACAGCAATCAGAGAAGAAAAAGAGATAAAAGGAATTCAGACTGGAAAAGAAGAAGTAAAACTCTCACTGTTGGCAGATGACATGATCCTCTACATAGAAAACCCTAAAGACTCCACCAGAAAATTACTAGAACTAATCAATAATATAGTAAAGTTGCAGGATATAAAATTAACACACAGAAATCCCTTGCATTCCTATACACTAACAATGAGAAAACAGAAAGAGAAATTAAGAAAACAGTTCCATTTACCATTGCAATGAAAATAATAAAATATTTAGATATATATCTACCTAAAAAAAAAGGCCTATATATAAAAAATCATAAAACATTGGTGGAAAAAAAAAGAATGAGAAGACACAAATAGATGAGGAAATATACCATGTTCATGGATAGGAAGAATCAATATGGTGAAAATGAGTATACTACCCAAAGCAATCTATAGATTCAATGCAATCTCTATCAACTGACCCATGGTATTTTTCAGAGAACTAGAACAAATAATTTCACAATTTGTATGGAAATACAAAAAACCTCAAATAGCCAAAGCAATCTTGAGAAAGAAGAATGGAACTGGAGGAATCAACGTGCCTGACTTCAGGCTCTACTACAAAGCCACAGTCATCAAGACAGTATGGTACTGGCACAAAGACAGAAACATAAATCAGTGGAACAAAATAGAAAGCCTGGAGATAAATCCATGCACCTATGGACACCTTATCTTCAACAAAGGAGGCAAGAATATACAATGGAAAGAAGATAATCTCTTTAACAAGTGGTGCTTGGAAAACTAGTCAACCACTTGTAAAAGAATGAAACTAGAACACTTTCTAACAGCATACACAAAAATAAACTCAAAATGGATTAAAGATCTAAACGTTAGACCAGAAACTATAAAACTCCTAGAGGAAAACATAGGCAAAACACTCTCCAACATAAATCACAGCATGGTCCTCTATGACCCACTTCCCACAGTATTGGAAATAAAAGCAAAATTAAACAAATGGGACCTAATTAAACTTAAAAGTTTTCACACAGTGAAGGAAACTATAAGCAAAGTGAAAAGACAGCCTTCAGAATGGGAGAAAATAATAGCAAATGAAGCACTGACAAAGAATTAATCTCAAGAATGTACAAGCAACTCCTGAAGCTCAATTCCAGAAAAATAAACGACCCAATCAAAAAATGGGCCAAAAAACTAAACAGACATTTCTCCAAAGAAGACATACAGATGGCTAACAAGCATGAAAAGATGCTCAACATCACTCATTATCAGAGAACTGCAAATCAAAACCACAATGAGGTACCATCACATGCCAGTTAGAATGGCTGCTATCCAAAAGTCTACAAGCAATAAATGCTCGAAAGGATGTGGAGAAAGGGGAACGCTCATACATTGTTGGTAGGAATGCAAACTAGTACAACCACTATGGAGAACAGTGTGGAGATTCCTTAAAAAACTTGAAATAGAACTGCCATATGACCCAGCAATCTCACTGCTGGTCATATACTCCAAGGAAACCAGAATTGAAAGAGACACGTGTACCCCAATGTTCATTACAGCACTGTGTATAATAGCCAGGACATGGAAGCAACCTCGATGTCCATCAGCAGACGAATGGATAAGAAAGTTGTGGTATATATACACAATGGAGTATTACTCAGCCATTAAAAAGAATGCATTTGAATCAGTTCTAATGAGGTGGATGAAACTGGAGCCTATTATACTGAGTGAGGCAAGCCAGAAAGAAAAAACACCAATACAGTATACTAATGCATATATATGGAATTTAGAAAGATGGTAATTATAACCCTGCATGTGAGACAGCAAAAGAGACACAGATGTATAGAACAGTCTTTTGGACTCTTTGGGAGAGGGCGAGGGTGGGATGATTTGGGAGAATGACATTGAAACATGTATATTATCATATGTGAAACTACGCGCCAGTCCAGGTTTGATGCATGAGACAGGGTTTGGTGTTGGTGCACTGGGATGACCCAGAGGGATGGGATGGGGAGAGAAGTGGGAGGGGGAGTTCAGGATGGGGAACACATATACACCCATGGTGGATTCATCTCAATGTATGGCAAGACCACTTGAAGCTGGTGCACTGGGATGACCCAGAGGGATGGTATGGGGAGGGAGGTGGGAGGGGGGTTCAGGATTCCCTTAGATTGTTAAATGCCTATCAAAAAGCCTTATCTTTGATAATATGTTCTTTCTTGACCAGTTCAGGGGAGAAAAATAGATTTTTTCCTGAAAGAACTTGAGGTAGATATCATTAATAGAAGATATCGTGAATAAATTGTGAAACATTGATTTTTCAAGAGATGTTTTTGTTATTTAGTATACTAGCATTCTTCAACACAGTTGACTTAAATCAAGATAAATTTCTTGTACTTATACAGTGCTTTCCAGTGAATAAAAATGTTTCACCTACATTATTTTATTTTATTCCTATGGCAAGTATGTGCTACATTAACACCTCTGTTTTAAAGGTCCTTTTCATTGTCTAACATTACATGGGGAATACAGAACACAGTCTAGACTGGAATCCATATCTTTTGATTCTATGTTCAGTTTACTTGCTGTATATTGATTATAAAACAGCACCACAATTAACTTAAAACTAATAGAGAAGAATATTGAGCATCAATGATTTTTGAAACAGAATAATTAGCATATGTTTAAAAAATGTTATGTGCAAGGTTACAGAATAGTCAAGGATAGTTTTCTTCTTCACTGTAGCTCCATGTGAGCTCTCTCTTTTTTTTTTTTTTTACAATCACTCCTGTGTTGTATCAACTATGGCTGATTCTGCTCTCAAGTATAGAGCAAAGTAAGGGCTACTAATCTACAGGCTTATTTTAAAAATCAACATATTTCCAAGCACCAGTTTACACATTTATTCTCTCCTTGATCTGCTTTTCTATGCATACTTTTGTTTAGATAGATATAAAGCTATTCATTTCATGATAAGAGATAAAGCCCAGGGACATTGCAATGACTTTATCTGTCTTATTCATGATATACAAGTAATATATCTAGAGAACATTTTGAATCCGTTAGCCCTTTACTTAAAATACATTTATTGTCCCAATTGGCTAATAAGTAAAATCTAGCACAATTTAGAGCCCAACAAACTGAAATAGATACATAACAGCTAATTGGGACTTTGCATTCATTTCCTTCTATTCAATATCTCCTCCCCTGTCCCTCTGATCATGCTCTTCCCTCTAAACTTTACATACAACTGCTGTTCGTGTCATGTGTCTTTCATGAGATGAACATATTTTCAAGCATAACTGACTCAGGATCATAGATAATTGCCTTTTTGCATTTATGCCACTCTGCCAGTTGTTTATTGACTTTCATCTCCTAACTCAAAATTCTTGCTTGCTCTGTAAAGATGAATCTGTGCCCTTAAAGTATTGTTGCTTTGTCAGCTGGTACAGCGTTCAGCTTTATCAGTAGAGGGGGTTGGAGAGACATTGAAGGATGTCCTAGAGGGCTCATGCAGAGTGGACACTTTCTCCAATATCTGAGTTCTATAGGCTCAAAAGGCAAAGAATCTGCCTTCAATGCAAGAGAAGCAGCATGTGGCAATACCCACTCCAGTATTCTTGCCTGGAGAATTCCACGGACAAAGGAGCCTGGTGGGTTACAGTCCATGGGGTTGCAAAGGGTCAGACAGGACTCAGCAGCTAACACTGCAGCTTCAGTTCTTAACTCCTGCAGAGCACCAAAGCCTATAGAATTCATCACCACAAATCCACTTGGAGTGGTTTTGTACCTGAGTGTCTCCAGTGAGATACCTCTCAGTGAAGAACTTTCCCCAGTATCTCAGTGAGTGAAAATGTGCCAAGTGTTAGAGGGTACTTTCCCAACAAGTTTTTCCCTCTGGTGCACCAAAGTGAATTATCTTCCATCCAATTAGTCATGGCTTTTCCTCCCACATGGTCTGTACCTCAGCCTTGTAGGGCCTTTCCTTTGGGTGTTCAATCTAGCCATAGAGGGTGTGGCTATTTTTATCTTTTCTGTACCTATATTATTGCTTTATTTCTTACAACCCTATGCCATGTTACACCAACTCCTTGTAATAGCTATTATTTCTTCACATTGACCTTTTCTTGTTCAAATTACTCTGTGGATTTTCTCTCTTGATTGGACACAGACTACCAACATCAGCATTAATCATCAGCATTCCAAGAACATTTGCTAATTGAATAGATTTTACTTAATTCATACTACAACATCAAGTGACTCATCTCAAGGTTCTCCTTGCAGGGTTCATTTAGGTGAGAGAAAGAAAAGTAAAATTACTGGACAAAATTTCCACTGGTGACAGGGATTGAAAAGCCAGTCCATCAGTAATAGGATGTATATGATGTAAGTTTATCTCAAAGTTAAAATTACAAATTTAGCAATATTTGAGTAGTTCTTTCAAAGATGGTACCTTATCTTACTGTGACTACAAGTGGGTGATTCCTGTTTTTTACATTAAGAGAATATTTACTTCTCATTAAAGTTAAATACTGTATCATTCTTGGTCACTGAAGACATTTACAAGGTGGGATTTTCATCAGCTCAAAATTTAAAATAATTTGTTTACATATTTATTTTTAATTTAAAATATCAAATCAATTTTAATTTTTCAGTAAAGTTTTAATTTACTTTTTCACACATGCTTCTGGTACATTATTAATTCTGGTTGAATATGCCATAATTCATCATGAAAGAATTACTTAGAGATATAAAAAATGCATTAAAGAACAGCTGCCATACAGCTGAAAGCATTGCATCAGGGCATGCACATGGTAGTGTGAAACACAGAACTGATTAATTGTGTATCCTTTTGTAGTAATTCTTAACTTTATGATAATTGCCATCTATTCAAGAGCAGACTGTAGGATTTCCTTTATGCAATAAATTTACTAAATGGAATAAGAAATAATTAGGTTATAAACAGATATGTGAATCACTGCAGGTTGAAGAATCTCAAATAGTAAATATTGTATTGAAGTTACAATTACCAATAAAAAAGTCAAAGTACAAACTCTCATAAGTTAGGTAAACTATATGAAAATAATTGAAGCACCAAAGATTTTAATATTTTTAATATTTTATCATGTTATTTTATTTTGAAGTTTTATTATATCCATATAATAAGTTTATTATTTGAAGTATAAGGAGCTCTCATTGTGCCAATTGCTTTCCTTCACATGTTATCAATCAAACGTGGTCACTAATGCTAAAACTGATGAGCCATGTGAACCATTGAATGAAGTTGGAGGTGATTCTACAGAATGTACCTGATCATTATATATTTGATGAATGTTCAGATGGTAAAGAGCCCACCTGTTTTTAATATTTTTAATATTTTATCATGTTATTTTATTTTGAAGTTTTATTATATCCATATAATAAGTTTATTATTTGAAGTATAATGAGCTCTCATTGTGCCAATTGCTTTCCTTCACATGTTATCAATCAAACGTGGTCACTAATGCTAAAACTGATGAGCCATGTGAACCATTGAATGAAGTTGGAGGTGATTCTACAGAATGTACCTGATCATTATATATTTGATGAATGTTCAGATGGTAAAGAGCCCACCTGCAATGCAGGAGACCGCGGTTCAATCCCTGGGTTGGGAAGATCCTCTGGAGGAGGGCATGGCAACCTACTCCAGTATTCTTGCCTGGAGAATCCCCATGGACAGAGGAGCCTGGCAGGATACAATTTATGGGGTCACAAAGATTCACACACAACTGAGTGACAAAGCATAGCACAAATAAGAAACTGTGAAAAATTAAAGAACATGTGAAAAAAACAATAAAATATGAAAGGTACATAAATTTTCTAACTATTGCTCAACATTCAACAACCATGTTTGCTTTGTGCTTATAAGTTCAGTTCAGTTGCTCAGTTGAGTTTTTTTGTGACCCCATGGACTACAGCATGCCAGGCTTCCCTGTCGATCGCCAGCTCCCAGAGCCTAATCAAACTCATGTCAATCGCATCGGTAATGTCATCAAACCATCTCATCCTCTGTCATCCCCTTCTCTTCCCACCTTCAATTTTTCCCAGCATCAGGGCCTTTTCCAATGAATCAGTTCTTCACATCATGTGGCAAACGTGTTGGAGTTTCAACTTCAGCATCAGTCCTTCCAATGAATATTCAGGACTGATTTCCTGTAGGATGGACTTGTTGGATCTCCTTGCAAACCAAGGGACTCTCAAGACTCTTCTCCAGTTCAAAAGCATCAATTCTTCTGTGCTCAGCTTTCTTTATAGCCCAAATCTCACATCCATTCATGACTACTGGTAAAATCATAGCTTTGACTAGATGAAACTTTGTTGGCAAAGTAATGTCTCTGCTTTTTAATATGCTGTCTAGGTTGGTCATAACTTTTCTTCCAAGGAGCAAGTGTCTTTTAATTTCATTGCTGCAGTCACCATCTGCAGTGATTTTGGAGCCCCCAAGAATAAAGTCTGTCACTGCTTCCATTGTTTCCCCGTCTATTAGCCATGAAGTGATGGGACTAGATACCATGATCTTTGTTTTCTGAATGTTGAATTTTAAGCCAACTTTTTAACTCTCCTCTTTCACTTTCATCAAGAAGCTCTTTAGTTCTTCGCTTTCTGCCATAAGGGTGGGTATCATCTGCGTATCTGAGGTTATTGATATTTCTCCCAGAAATCTTGATTACAGCTTGTGCCTTTTCCAGCCTGGCATTTTGCATCATGTACTCTACATATAAGTTAAACAAGCAGGGTAACAATATACAGCCTTGATTTACTCCTTTTCCTATTTAAAACCAGTCTGTTGTTCCATGTCCAGTTCTAACTGTTTCTTCTTGACCTGCATACAGATTTCTCAGGAGGCAGGTCAGGTGGTCTGGTATTCCCTTCTCTTAAGAATTTTCCACAGTTTGTTGTGATCCACACAGTCAAAGGCTTTGGCGTAGCTGATAAAGAAAAAAAATAGTTGTTTTTCTGGCACTCTCTTGCTTTTTTGATGATGCAGGTGATGTTGCCAATTTGATCTCTGGTTCCTCTGCCTTTTCTAAAACCAGCTTGACCATCTGGAAGTTCACAGTTCATGTATTGCTGAAGCCTGGCTAGGAGAATTTTGAGCATTACTTTACTAGCATGTGAGATGAGTGCAATTGTGTGGTAGTTGGAGCATTCTTTGGCATTGCCTTTCTTTGGGATTGGAATGAAAACTGACATTTTCCAGTCCTGTGCCCAATGCTGAGTTTTCCAGATTTGCTGACATATTGAGTGCAGCACTTTCATAGCATCATCTTTTAGGATTTGAAATAGCTCAGCTGGAATTCTATCAGCTCCACTCGCTTTGTTTGCAGTGATGCTTCCTAAGGCCCACTTGACTCACATTCCAGGATGAATGGCTCTAGGTGAGTGATCACACCGTCATGGTTATCTGAGTCATGAAGATCTTTTTTTGTATAGTTCTGTGTATTCTTGCCACCTCTTCTTAATATCTTCTGTTTCTGTTAGGTACTGTTTCTGTCCTTTATTGTGTCCATCTTTGCATGAAATGTTCCTTTGGTATCTCTAATTTTCTTGAAGAGGTCTCTAATCCTTCCCATCTGTTGTTTTCCTCTACTTCTTTGTTTTGATCACTGAGGAAGGCTTTCTTATCTCTCCTTGCTATTCTTTGGAAGTCAGCATTCAAATGGGTATACCTTTTATTTTCTCCTTTGCCTTTAGCGTCTCTTCTTTTCTCAGCTATTTGTAAGGCCTCCTCAGACATTTTGCCTTTTTGCATTTCTTTTTCTCATGGGCATATACCCTGATAAAACCATAATTCTGAAAGACACATGGACAGCAATGTTCGTTGTAGCACTATTTACAATAGCCACGACATGGAAGCAACCTAGTTATCTATCAACAGATAAATGGATAAAGAACATGTGGTACTATAAATACAATGGAATATTACTCACACATAAAGAGGGACAAAATTGAGTCAATTGTAGTGAAATGGGTGAATCTAGAGTCTGTCATACAGAGTAATATAAGTCCAAAAGAGAAAAACATATATCATATATTAACACATATATGAGAAATCTAGAAAATGATACCAATGAACCTATTTCCAGGACAGGAAGAGAGATGAAGACAGAGAGACTGAACTTGTGGACACTGTGGGGGAAGGAGAGGGTGGGACAACTAAGAGAAAACACTGATGTATACTCAGTGCTGTGTGTTAAATACATAGTTTGTCAAAAGCTGCTATATAGCACAGGTAGCTCATCTTGCTGCTCTGTGATGACCTAGAGGGGTTAGATGAGGAGGTGGGAGGGAGATTCAAGAGGGTGGAAATATTTGTTTACTCATAACTGATTCACACTGTTGCACAGAAGAAACCAACACAACACTGTAAAGCAATTATCTTATAATTAATTTTTTTTTAATTTCATGTTGGTCAAAATAAATAATAGCTGAAAGATAACTCATAAGTTAAATTTAAAAGCTATGGAATATATTTAGTTCTTACTGCAAACAATAATTTGTTTTTACCATATTACACACTGTTCATATTAGAATTTTAACAAATGTTTATTTAAATTGAATTGGTAATTCCTAGGTGTCATAGGAATGTAGTATTAGTTTTTTTCCACATAGATTTTCACTTCTGTAAATAATCTCTAACTTTTAAACAAAGTCTTGACACTAATCCTCTTTAAATTTTCTAAGAGACTTTATTTTTTAGAGAAATCTTCGGTTCATAGCATAATTAGCCATGAAGCAACTTTCTAGGATTTTGATAAGGATATGATGAAACCATAGATCAAGTTAGGAAGAATTTGTGCCTACTAAGTCAATTCATCTGTGTCTGAATGTGCGCTCCTATGGACTGTAGCCCACCAGGGTCCTCTGTACAGGGTCCTCTTGCCTGATTCTCCAGGCAGGAATACTGAAGTGGGTTGCTGTGCCCTCCTCCAGGGGATCTTCCTGACCCAGATATCAAACCCACATCTCTTACATCTCCTGCATTGGCAGGTATGTTATTTACCACTAGCTCCACCCTGGAAGCCCAGGAAGAAATATGTCTTGACAATATTGAGTCTTCCTGTCGATGAATATGTATCCATTTATTGACTTAGTTCTTTGATTTGTTCGTCAAAATTGTGTAGTATTCTTCCTATAGGTCTTTTACATATTTTATTAGACTTATACCTAAGTATATAAATTAAAGGACACTAATGTAAATGCTATTGTGTTTTTAATTTCAACTCCATTTGTTCATAATGGGAAATAGGAAAGCAATTGACTTTTATATATTAACCTTGTATCCTTCAATCTTCATATAATTGCATATTGCTTGCAAGAGGTTTCTTGTTGTTACTTTTGGATTTTATACAAGGACAATTGTTTCGTTTGTGAACAAAGACATTTTTAGTTCTTCTTTCCCAATCTGTATACCTTTTATTTCCTTTTTTCCTCACTGATTGCTTTAGCTAGATTTTTCAGTATTTTATTTTTATTCTTAGTTTATTGAGAGTTTTTATCATGGATCAGTGTTGAATTTTACTATATATTTTTCTGTGTCTAATGGTATGATTATGTGATTTTTTTTTTAACTTTTTGGTCTGTTAATGCAGTTAATTGATTTTCAAATGTTGAACTAGTCCTGCTTACCTGGGATAAATCCCAATTGGTCATGATGCATAAATATTTTTATATTTTGTTTGGATTAGATAAAATTTTGTTGAGAATTTTTGCATCTATATTTATGAAAGATATTGGTTTTCTTTACTTGTTATGAAAAGATATAGTTTTCTTTTCTTATAATGTCTTTGACTGTTTGTTATTAGGGTAATCTGGCCTCATTGTATGAGTTAAGATTCTATTTGTTTCTTCAGAGAAAGTTTATAAAGAATTGGTACAATTTCTTCTTAAATGTTTGGACTGGGTGTTTTTTGTTTTGGAAGCTTATTAACTATTGATTAAATTTCTTTGGTAGCTATAGGCCTATTCAGATTATCTGTTTATTCTTGGGTGAGACTGACAGATTGTGTCTTTCAAGAAAACTGACAGATCATGTCTTTCAAGAAACTGGTACATTTCGCTTATCTAATTTGTGGAAAAGCATTGTTCATAGTATTCCTTGATTATTCTTTTTAATATCCAAGTGATCTATAGTAAAACCCTTCCTTCCATTTCTGATATTACTAACTAGTATCTTTTTTCTAAGTTAGCTTTGCTAGGGGGTATTGATTATATTGGTTTTTCAATAATCAATTTTTCTCATTTGTTTAAATTTTCTGTTTTGGTTTTCTATTTTCAATCTCATTGATTCTGCTTAATTTTTATTATTTATCTTTTTTGCTTTCTTTCAGCTTAGTTTGCTTTGTTTTTTTCAGTTCTCCAAAGTAAAACTTAGATCATTGATTTCTCTGTACTTTTAGGCATTATGTTTGTGATCATTGTCCTTAGGGTCATATAATTGCTGTTTGCTGTGCTTGGTCACTCAGTCTAAGCACTCAGTTTTCCTAAGTCTAAGCACTCAGGTTTCCTAAATCTAAAGCACTCAGGTTTCCTAAGTCTAAGCACGCAGGTTTCCTAAGTCTAAGCACTCAGGTTTCCTGCACTGCAGGTGGATTCTTTATTGTCTGAGCCACCTGGGAAGCTAGCAAGGTATGAAACGATAAGCAAAATGTTTCTGAGTTTTTCTTAAAACAAGTACCCAAGAGAGTAAATTTGTTGTGGTGGTGGTTGAAGAGGACTTAAGAATTAGGAGAAGTTTCAAATATTAATAAATACTTATGGAAGAGAAAACTAAAAGAAAGAGGAAGAAATGAACAAAAACAAGACAATTCAGGAATAAATGATTACACTATGAACTGAATAGCTGTATATTCCTTAAGCATTTAAATTTCTGTACAAGCAATAAAGTTGAATTCACTTGTCTTTTAATTTAAAAATATTTTTGTGATATTAAATTCTTCAATAGCTTATTCAGAGAGATGAGTGCTATTTTAGCTCTAATTTTTTCCTGTGAAGAAAAGAAATATATATATATATATGCTTCTTTTATAACTGTTTCTTTAAAACATGACCAGCTTTGGTCCAGGTGACCATAAAAACAGTAATGTTTTATCCATTCTGGTTCATAATGTTGAAAAAATGTTAACTATACACTTAAAATTGAAAGAAAGAAGAGATTGTAAGGACCTAAGTAGAAAGAGAAATACAAGAGTAACAAAAAGAAGCAAGTAACAAAAATTTAATCCATTAGCAGCTTGGAACTGATAGATGACTCCTTACATATACAGAGGTTGGGTTTCCCTTGTAGCTCAGTTGGTAAGGAGTCTGCCTGCAGTTCAGGAGACCTGGGCCCAATCCCTGGGTAAGGAAGATCCTCTAGAGAAGGAAAAGGCAACCCACTCCAGTATCCCTGTCTGGAAAATCTCATGGACAGAGGAGCCTGGTTGGCTGCAGTCCATGGAGTCACAAAGAGTCAGGAATGACTGAGCAACTAACACTTACTTACTTACACATACAGGGGTGAAGTGAAGCAAGAAGACCAGGCTTCCTATATGATCTCTGGAACCTAGGGAAATACCAACGTGTGCTAATTACATTTGCTCTCAACTTGTGATGAAACCGTCGTGTGCCACTTTGAATATTCAGAGGAAAAAGTAAATGCTGTCACAAATGATAAGAATTTGGTCTGTGTTACATGTGAGTGCAAGGTCAAGACTGCTCATCTGCAGAGGGTAAGGTCCGCCAAAGACCCTAACAGCATGATCCCTGCTTCTTATATTATTAGAACTCTTATTGAGACTGATGATAAAGTATTCCTCTAGTAAAGAATGTGAGATGCAGTCTGTAGAGAATTTTTGATATTTGAAAGATCCAACAGGAAGGAAACTTTACATCACAGGAAATAGAGATCAAATAATTGTTAAACAGTATTTTGTCATAAGTAAGCTTAAACTCTCAAAAGATAGAGGTTTAATCGGGGCTTCCTGGTGGCTCAGATGGTAAAGAATCTGCCTGCAGTGCAGGAGAACCAGGTTTGATCACTGAGTCAGGAAGACTCCCTGGAGAAGGGAATGGTAACCCACACCATATTCTTGTCTGGAGAGTTTCATGGACAAAGGAGACTGGAAGGTGACAGTCCATGGGGTTGCACAGAGTCAGACACAACTAAGCAACTTTCACAACAACACAAACTTAAACCCTCAAAATGTAGATGTTTAATTAAGTTTCAAAAAGCAAGTAGAGTGTTTTGTGTATAGAGAGATTAAAAAGATCACATGAAGATCTTGGAATTGATGAATATCACCTTTGAAACTAAATTTTTAAAAATTTAGATAGGAATGATAAAAAGTATGCTAAATCTTGCTAAGGAAAAAATGAATGAACAGAAGCCAGTAATAAAGGCAGAAGCTGACACTGCAGGCCCTGTGGTCAAACTGAATTGGTTTGATTCTTTAACCTCCCCATTATTCTTGGACTATCTGTCAAATGGAAATGATAACAATTTTTGCATCTTAGTGTTATTGTGAATGCAAATGGGTAAAATGTGAACTGCAGTACATGGTACCAAAATACGTAATAAATCAATTTCAATGATCTGTTATATCACTATAATCTCCTAGAAGGCAATGTAATGAGACAGACTGCATAGTAAAAGCAATCAAGGCACAAAAAATCAAAGGTAGGTCTCCAACATGTATTTAGTAAGATTTCTAGAAGAATAAAAGAGGGAAAGAAAAAGAAGTAACCTCAAAGAAATTTTTGAAAATGGATTGTTTTCAGAATAGGAAAAGACATGAAGATGCAATCATTTTAATTTGTTTATTATGTTTGTCAAGCCAGTGAAATTGAATCAAGGAATTGTCAAATAAATATTGTTTGAGGAAGTAGGTTAATTCTTTCACTATCTATGATTTATCCTTCTAGCTTTGAAACAGTTTGGAGTGAACTGTGAATTTCTGTTTTGAACCTTTTGTGCTTTTTTCCATAATCAGGAAAGTTGGCACAAAAAATCCAGTGTTCAACTTTGTGTTCAAATCATAGCTCTGGTACTTAACAATTTTGAGCTGTGCACAGTATTTAAACTTGCTGTGTATCAATTGTCTTGTTTCACCAAAGCCATTAAGGTAGTTTTGATAATTTGATTAATGTTACATGTAAAATATTTAGAACACTGTCCTACTCATAGTAAGTGTTCAATAAATTAATTATTGCCATGTGTAGACATGATTTTAATGGCTCATCTGAAGAGCATTTCAATAAATTTAAAAAATTGTTGTGGCTGTTTTATTAGGATACTCCTAAACTTAAAATTACATGTATTAGATACATAGATATTGACATAAACAATGAAATATGAGATTAGTTTGCCCAATGAATTGAAAATCATTAAAGTGCAAGTAGAAAACATTTCTATTTTTTCTAATACTTGCTACAAACTTTGATATCTCCCTTCCCACTGTGTAGTTGATTACTATAATTGCTTCTCATTTGAGTCCATGAATTTCAATCATTTTAAACATTTTCAATCAACTATTTGATTCAAAATCCTGTCCCTTCTCAGATTTAGTTTAGCCTCATAGTTCCTTCCATGAGTTTGGGTTGGATAGAGACAAGGTCTGTTCTTCTCCCTGGACCTTTTCTTCCACTTACCTCTATAGGTGAGAAGATGCACAGAAAAGAGAGCTGAAAATGGCAACTACATGTTAGTGGTACAGAATCAATTGGCCCCATTGTGTGGGGGGCTATAATTCTTCAGCTAATACTAAATTATTTTCGTTTGTTTCTCTTTGGCTCCTTTAGAAGAAACATGTGTGATTGTACAGATGGTAACGTGTGATTGTACAGATGGTATTATAGGACCTTCCTCCTGTACAAGAGACCTACTAGATCTAGACTGGTCCTGTTTCTACTCCTCACCCCAAACTAGTAAAATTATGACAAGAAGAACAGTTTTTGTTTTGCTTTGTTTTAAGTTTAAATGCTATTCAGATGAGTTGTTCAACTGATGACTGCAGAGCAATTATGCTGAATATTTATTGAGTGCATGCTATGGTGGTCTACTTCACTCTATTCTGTCACTTTGATCCTTTGTTATGGAAGTGCCTTATTTTGAAATAATAAGAAGACAACTTAAGTCTATTAATGGAAAATTCCTCTGTTCTTATCTTGTCAAATGTGAGACACAAACTGCTCCTATGGTATTTTTACACCTGGCCAAACTATATTCTAGTTTGTTATTTTTTTTTTTCTCCTTCAAGATCTGATGATCTCAGGTTATTTTTGCATGTTCAATAATTTTAGACATTTCATTTCCCTAGAGTTGGGTCTATTTTGTAGTCAAATTTTTGTGTTATTGACATTAGGCAGAGCCCTAAAATTTTTTGAGGCTCAGTTTCTTTATATATAGTTCACACATAAGGATTCATGATGTTTTACTGAGGTTCGAGTGAAACAATAGTGAATACATTGTCAGAGGAGTTTGTAGTTTCCTCAGTTCTGTCTCGCCACAGCAAAAAATTGAAACGATGGATGAGTTGGTGTTACAGCTCAGTTTTATTAAGAAAAACAAAGGATAGTGCACCCTGGAGGAGTGAGGACGGGCGGACCCAAAAGATAAAGGGAAGAGAAGCCTCAATCCTTCTAGGTTTCCTCCCCGCTGAGCCTGCCCTATGTAAACTGGGCTAGCCAGGAGGGCTGTTTGTCCTCAGACTTTCCTTTGTTCTATTTTTGCAGGCTTTTCCCTTCTTTGTCTTTTAGCCACTGCCATTCTGGACTCTCTTTTCCTATTCAAACTACCTAACATTCCCCCCTCAAGAGATGGTAGGCCCAATTCTTTGGGAATAAGGGCATCAAAGTCTCTCAGGCTACTTTCCCCTGAATTGAGACAGTGAGAGGCATTGGACCTTCCCCACTTGCTAGTCTCAAGCCTCAGAGTCCTTATAGAGGTGTCCATCTAAGGGTGAGTGATATTTTCTGTGGTTGGCTGTAGTTTTATATATCCTTGTTAAACTGGCACTGCATGTTGTAGCTTGTTGACCTGAGCAGAGGTCAGGTCCAACAAAATGGGCTAGATGATAGATAATACATGGAGCAATCATGAGCAGCATCAATATGGTGATAATAAGGATTAGTAGGGGCATTAGTCAACTCCAAATTTCCCCTAGCCAGGAGAAGGATCCCCCAAAGAAAGATTATAGTCACCCTGAGAACTCTCCAGCTTGTTCTTTGAGATCCAGTAGGATCTAAATGTTTTCCTTGAGATCATGAGGCTTTCTTTAACTTAGCTGGAGGTATTTACCCAGAAACAACACCTCTCATTTAACATGGCTCAAAGCTCTCCTTGTTTAGGGATCAGGAGATCTATTTTGAAGTACAACCTGTCTTTTTTGAAGTACAATCCCTGCCAAACTGTGGTGGCTCTTTAGAGCTGTCCTGAGAAATCTTTTCCTCAGAAGCTTAATTTTGGGGGTGTTCATTAGAATGACACTCATTTGTAGTCCTGAATAGGTAGCTGAGATCTCCCAGGGGCTCACGGGTGTATGAGTGTCCTCTTCTGTTTTTTTCCACTATTTGACTAGTGAGTAGTGAATCCAGGAGTTGTGTCCTGGTAACTTGACTGCTGTGGGGGTAGAAAGTATTACAAGGTAGGGCCCTTCCATGTGGGCTGGAGTTGAGCCTTTGGGGACCCATCTTTCCACACTTCAATTAGGACTTGAGTCTCTGGAGCATATAGTGGTGGCTCTTTACAATCGCCTGGGTCCTGGTTGACACCCCACAAGCATATATCCTGTTGGAATTGCCCAATGACCATGGCATAAGACCAGAGGGATCGAGCTTATGGATGAAGGAAGAGGTAATTGACATAAACAAAAGGTCTCAAGGTCTCATAAGGACTAAGACCAACCTGTTTCTTAGGGATAATATGGGTGTGGAGGAGAGCTATTGGTAAAGCCTTCTTCCATCCCACAGAGGTCTCCTGGGTTATCTTTCTTATTGCTGATTTTAAGAATTGGTTGGCTCTTTCTATCCTGAAGACTGAGGCCTCCAGGCACAATGGAAATAATAAGTAATGCCCAATGTTTAGAGACCCCTTGGGTGAACTTAGAAGTAAATGATGTCCCATTGTCACTTTGTAATGACTTGGGCAGACCAAGTCTCAGAATGATTTCATGGTGTAGTTTTTTACCACCTCCTCAGCCTTCTCAGTCTGGGTGGGGAAAGCCTTCAATCCATACTCTGAATGCATCCATCATGACTAATAGTTATTTATACCCTTGAGAAACTGGCATCTGGGTGAAGTCCATCTGCCAGTCTTCTCCTGTGTTGGTCCCACGTCTTTGGATGGGCTGGGCCAGCTGGGGCCTTCGAGCACCTTGGGGTAGTTTAACTGGCAAGTAGGACAAAAGGAGACCACTTACCTTATAGTCATTGGAGGCCTGTTCCTCTGAAGAACCTTTCCAGTAATATTTGGAGGGCCTTTTCCCCTAAATGAGTGGTGGCAAGTAAAGAGTTAACCAACTTCCATTGGAGGTTCCCAGGCAGAAAAAGAGTCCCTCCTTCTGGAACCACCCCATATGATCTTCTTGAAAGCTCTCACTCTTAGCTTTAAGAGTCTCATCTTCAGTATATGAAGGAGTTTCTGGCAAATTCGTCTGTGGAACAAAGGTGGCAATCCCTATTAGGTCATTGTTCTGTAATACTGCTCTCTTAGCTGCCTGATCAACTGCTTTGTTCCCTCGTGCCACTTCCGTGCTCCCTTTCTGGTGTCCTTTACAGTGGGAGACTGAAACCTCAGTGGGCAGATGGATTGCCTCCAAGAGCCTAAGTATTTAATCACCATATTTGCTTTGAGATCCTTGGGTGATCAAGTGGCCTCTTTTTTTCCAAATAGCAGCATGTGCATGAAGCACCAGAAAGGCATACTTGGAGTCAGTGTAAATGACTACTCTTTTTCCTTTTCCCAGCTCTAAAGCTCAAGTCAGGGCTATGAGCTCAGCTAATTGGGCTGAAGTACCTGGTGGCAAATGTTTAGCCTCTACGGTCTCAAAATTGGAGACTAGTGCATATCCGGCTCTTCTCTTCCATCCAAGACAATGCTGCTTCCATCAGTGTACCAGATTTCCTCAGGATAGGTCAGAGGATCTGACAATCCCTCTCAGGGTTTTGTCCAGTGTTCCAAGGTTTATAGGCAAGAGTGAAAGGGGAGAGAGCCCTTGGGAGTAGGCAAGAGGTGGCTGGGTTAAGAAACTCACAAGGTGATATAGTCAGGCCTGGGTTTTCCATCAGCACTACTTGATATCTGAGGATTGTTTGATCAGACATCCATAAATGACCTCTCCCATTCAGGAGGTATTTAACTTGGTGGCTAGTAAAAATAGTTAATTTGCCCCAAGAGAGTGTTTTAAGGCATCTTCTATCAGGACAGCAATAGCTGCAAGATTTTGAAGGCAGGAAAGATCTTTTCCCAATAAGGGAGTTGCAGGTGCCACCAGAAACTGGTGGGAAAATATTTGCCCATGCCAGCAATGAAGAAGTGCTTGGGTGAATCTTTTGTAATTATTTTTCCTGTAGCACCCAAAATGTTACAAGTTTGGAAGAAGACTCCGGAGTAGGAGGTCAGGACAGAGTAGGGAGCACCTGTGTTAGCCAAGAAATTCTCAGATCTACCTGCCACATCCAGTTGCACCCTTGGCTCCAGCCCCGTGATGGTTATCTGTGGCAGGTGGGATGGCTGGAGTGGGCCACCTCAGTACTGTTGAACCATCATGAGGAAAGACTTGGTGTTTGACCTTGAGGCTCTTGGGACCCAAGGGCAGAGTGCCACCCAATGTCCCAATTGATGGCATTTGTAGCATGCCATTTTAAGTGACTTGCCAGGGTTTGGACACTCTTTGGCCCAATGC
Source organism: Cephalophus harveyi (assembly GCA_006410635.1). Lineage (NCBI taxonomy): Eukaryota > Metazoa > Chordata > Mammalia > Artiodactyla > Bovidae > Cephalophus > Cephalophus harveyi. The sequence continues at coordinate 21,058 of SJYT01083410.1, read as the reverse complement.
CCTGCCTTTCTACAGATTAGGCATTTATCTCATACCTTGTCCTTCAAGGACTCTGGGTTTGCCATAGGGCTTCCCTGGAGGGCAGCCAGCACCTGGTCATGCCTTATCTCTTTCCTTTTCTCCCTTTCTTGGCCTTGGCCTCCCTCTCTTGTTCTGTTATAAAAGGTATTGGTGGCTGTCTAGACTATCTCATCTACACAGGGAACAGGATCCTGCTGCGGTAGCTGTTGTAACTTTATCCTGATGTCTGATGCACACTAGGACAGGAATTTGCCCTTTAAAGCCACCAGTCCCGTATAAGAGTCTAAGTCCATATTGGTAAACTTTTAGAGGGACTTTTAGCCTTTACAGAAAGGCAATGGGGTTCTAGTTGGACTCCTGAGTTATTGCTGAGAACAGGCATAGTTCCACAGCTAATAGGCTTCCTTCTATTTCTCATGGGTAGACTTGCTTAGGGGTGAATCTTTTTGAAGCTTAGCCTACCCAGTACTGTTGCAACCTGAGAGCAAGTTGCCCCCAGGCCAGGGTGCAGATCCCCAGGCAGGCTCAGGCATGACAGCCTCCTGGAGATCAAATCCCTGAGCATGTCGAGGCATGTCGACATCCTGGGACCCCTGGACTGGCGGATCTCCAAGCAAGTTGAGGCATGACAACCTTCCAAGAACCAGATCCCTAGGCAGGTTAAGGCATGTCGGCCACCTGGGGCCCCAGGTTGGAGTTGAGCATCCCCAAGGTCTCCACTGTGACCAGTGCTGGATAGGATTAAGGTATCATAATCTTAACTCATTGCAGGTTTGTCCACTTCAGATGGGAATAGATACCCTGATGTAAAGCAATCCAAGCCTGTGGCCTGAGACTGGGAACCTGGTGAAACAACCATAAGCCTTATTCTCTTATTGCTCTGAGGGAATTCAAGTCATTGATTTCCTCCACTAGTCTTTCATAAGAGCAGCTTAGGATGTCTCCAGTGGTAAACATCTCATTGTCATAGACCCACTTTAGGTAATATCAGAAGCAATGACAAATGAGCAGATTATCTGGTCCTGCTAGGGGCTTTAGGAGTATTTTCATAACAATAAGTGGGGTGGAGCTACACTGCCTACAAAGGGGCAGGGTCCTGTTTGCAGGAATTAGTAAGTGGCTTAAGAACACATTGATAAGAGGCAACAGACCAGATGTTCTATAAAAGTGGAGTGGAGATTTGATCTGGGGGTATGTTTGCAACTTTAGGAGAGGAGTGGCAAGGGTTTGGGCCCAAACAGACTGCAGGGCTAACTCTGAAAGTGATAAACATTATCCTTGGTAGCCCAACAGCTCCTGAAGGGATGCCACCAGATGGACTTCTAGCAGGCACTCTGTGTCTCTCACCTGTCCTAGCAGGTTCACTGAGAGATGTTCCTTTGCACATGTTGTAGGAAACGTGGAAGATGAAGGCCTGAATATCTAGAGAGATTGGATATTACACAATATTCCTCTCCCAAGGGCCATCTATTTTCTGGTTGTCCCTCCAGAAGGTTGTAGAGGCAACATTGTGGGCCTGGATGGGGCTTAGGAAAAGAGTATGAAACAGGAGGGAAGGGGGCAGGACACAACTTTTGAAAGAATGACATAGCCCAAGGGCATAACATAAACCTATTAAAATCAAATGGGTCCAAGATGACAAGTCAAATATTTGAGTGATCCTCACACTCATTAGCACCACATTCCATGGCCACTGCTCTGCAATGGCCCACAGCCTATGGAGTGCCAGTTCAGTTCAGTTGCTCAGTTGTGTATGACTCTTTGCGACCTCATGAATTGCAGCATGCCAGGCATCCCTGTCCATCACCAACTCCCAGAGATCACTCAAACTCACGTCCATCGAGTCAGTGATGCCATCTAGCCGTCTCATCTTCTGTCGTCCTCTTCTCCTCCTGCCCCCAATCCCTCCCAGCCTCAGAGTCTTTTCCAATGAGTCAACTCTTCACATGAGGTAGCCAAAGTATTGGAGTTTCATCTTTAGCATCATTCCTTCCAAAGAACACCCAGAACCGATCTCCTTTAGAATGGACCAGTTGGCTCTAGAGTGTGCCTCTCTCTAAATCTGAACAAATCCACCTTTTACCTATCACTGTGTCTCACTGATTTTTTTGCAATGAGACATCAAAAGCCTGAGCTTTGTTAGGTCCTAAAACCAGGCACTGGTGGGTTTTGACCAGGCTCAGGTCCTAGTTGGATATGACTGAGTGACTAGGTGTAGCACAGAGTCACTGCCACATGGGTTTGAGTCCCAATCTTAGGTAAATGGTTTCAAACATAACTTTCAGAAATGGAAAGATGGTGACCTGCCCAATACTTTGTAAGCAGTGGCATAGATGGAGAGAGGAGCTGAAGGACGGAAGGAAAAAGCAGTGGGAAAAACGTGCCAAGGAATCCCCCTCATATCCTTCTGGAAAAACTGCTAAATGCCTGACCTGTGCCCACAATTTTCATTGGCCTGATGCTTGGCACAAAGAAGATTAAAGGCAGAAGAACCCCCACCCACTTGGGCGACAGCTACTAAGACACAGCAGATAGTAGAGCCTTCAGGACACCCTGGGACACCCACTGCCACTCGCCTGCTTGCACAGTGTTTGAGGAAACAAGAAACGAGAGATTGTAAAGGAGTTAAGATTTTGTTAGCCATATGTCCTTCCAGCCATATAAGCAAGTATCTCCTACCTTAACCAAAGGTCTTCTGGAATCTGAGACTGCGCTGTGTGAGCTTTCTGACGAGTTTGTTTTTTGCCGTCCCAATTTCTAGCATGGTGGGCTTCTTGCCACTTCCCCTATGCTGGGTTTTCTTCATGTTCAGCTTCCACCATAGAAGCTTTCACTGATTTGGGTTTCTGCTGTGCTTGGCCTCTGTCTCTCAGGGGCCAAGCTGAGGTTGTTTCAACCAGGTTAAATCTGAGAAATGACACTATAGATGTCAGGGGAGATTGTAACCTCCTCGGTTCTGATTTGCCGCAGCAAAAATTTGAAGCAATGAATGAGTCAGTGTTACAGCTCAGTTCTATTAGGAAAAACAATGAATAGTACAACCTCGAGGAGTGAGACGGACCCAAAAGATGAATAGAAGAGAGGCCTCAATCCTTCTAGGTTTCCTCCTTTTATGCATTTGTCTTCTCTCCCCAGGGCCTGCCCTATGTAAATTGGGCTAGCCAGGAGGGCTGTTTGTTTTACCTGAGGTCCTCACTCCTCAGGTCTTCAGATCTACCTTTGTTCTGTTTTTGCAAACTTTTCCCTTCTTTGTCTTTCAGTCACCACCATTTTGGACTCCTTTTTCCTATTCTAACATTATGAAGTTCAATTCATTTCTAAAATGAATATGAATATATGAAGAACTATTAATCCAAATATTTCTCTCTTATACACACACGTGTATTTTAGATATTACTTTGTGTGTAAGGTATGGCAAAGCCTTTATAATCTAATTATAGAATATCACACAAATATCAAATTTAAAAGTATGAAATGAATAATATTTTGACTCACATCAATCTGTTTGCTCCTTTCACTGACTGAGCTTCCTACATTCCTTCTGTAGTTTCCCTCTGGTACAGGAAGGCAAATGTACCTTACAGTAGGAGGGAGAAATACCTATATTTGTTTTCTACTGTTGTCACAACAGATTACCCAAAATTTAACAGTTTAAAACAACACAGATTTATTATCTCACAGTTTTTGTAGGTCCATCTATATGGATCTTAGAGGACTAAAATAAAAATATTGGCAAGGCTCATTCTTTACTGGACGCTTTGGCTATAAACCAATTCCAGACTTATGTAGGCAGAGTCCAGAGCTGTATACCTGAGATCCCCATTTCCTTGCTGGCTGTCAGCAAGTGGTCTTTTCTCACAGAGAGTCCACTTTCTTCCCCGTGCTTTCCACATGACCTCTTTCCAGCAGCAGTGAGTCTGGACTGTTTCAAGCTTCAAAACTCTCCTCCCTTCTGTTCTGCTTCATCTCTCTGGCTCGCCCCTGTTCCTTTCTCTTCGGCTGCTAAGAGCTAATGTGATAGCATGGCTCCACTTGAATAATGCAGAGTAATCTCCCTGGAGAGTAGACTGAACGTTTAGAATTCTGCCTGCAATAATGACAGTCATTGTGCTATATACAAAAAGAGCTAGTTGAACTCTAAAGAGGAAGAAGGCATTTTATTTCTGGGCTGAAGTGCAGAGAAGTATAGCATGTACAGTCAGACCAGTTATTTTCACTTATCTAAAAATTGTTTTAGTGCCTGAAAGAGATTGGCAGGAGATAGAAGCACAAGTTGCTTAATGATCTTTTTCATCCTCAGGTTTGTTCCCGAATCTGAGTAGTGGGTGTGGCACTAGTTCATTGAGGGTGGTTTGGGGAATCTGGGAGTTATCTGTAACATATCTTAGGGAAGGTGGGAGAGCAATAGCTAAGAAGCGAGCTTGCCTTCGCATCACAGAATTCTGTACACTGCTGTCTAGTATAGAAAAGCAGTCCAGAGCCTACAACCTCCCCAAGGAAATGAAGGCCGAAAAGATATTTGAAAGGAATAAGGAACAGTTGATCTTCCAGGAATAGAGTGCTTTCCCAGGATTTGAATCTCTTTTCCTAAAAAATTGATTAATTGACATTATCTCTTTCTCCTTTGTACCTCTTAACTTGGAAAGTACATCTGGAAGTTCTCTGAATTTGGAATGCAAGTAGAAATCTCCATGCCTGCACACCATTAGATAAAGTTTTTGATGCCAGTTCTGAGGCAGCAGGAAAGTTTTGCTAGGACCATCCATTTATTCTAATACTGTTGATAGAACAAGCAATTGTTCACAGGTGAGAACCCTTAAACATAAAGAGCTTGGCATAGCACATGGTATTCTAATCAATCACAACCCCTAGCATTTCACTCTTCATTTCTCAGTAATCTCTATGAGGTTAGAGATGCTGATTTTGTTCAATATTTCAATCACCACCTTCATAGGGCTGGATAAAAAGTAAAGACTCAACAGATTGATTCCTACCACTACTTTGGGTGGTGAGCATTTTACTTGGAATTTTTTTGTTCTACCTGTTATTAGCATAGGGGCCTCTTTTGGGAACCGGTAATTTCAGGTGCTGCTGTTGCTAAATCACTTCAGTCGTGTCCGACTCTGTGTGACCCCATAGACGGCAGCCCACCAGGCTCCCTGTCCCTGGGATTCTCCAGGCAAGAACACTGGAGTGGGTTGCCATTTCCTTCTCCAATGCATGAAAGTGAAAAGTAAAAATGAAGTCGCTCAGTCGTATCCAACTCTTAGCGACCCCATGGACTGCAGCCTACCAGGCTCCTCTGTCCATGGGATTTTCTAAGCAAGAGTACTGGAGTGGGGTGCCATTGCCTTCTCCAATTTCAGGCGAGCTTGTTTAATTTTTACTGTGACTAAAACCTAGATTTGCAAAGAACCTCATATATTAATACAAGCCTTGCTTTAGGTGGGTAAATATTATTATCACTGCACTTTACCAAGGAGGGAACTGAGGCTCAACGTGAGAGCATGATCAGCTGACCAGAGACAGATGAAAGAACATTGTGCAAATTTTCTTACTCCCAGTATAGTGCTTCCTTCATCTCACAATGTTGCTCAAGCATAAACAAGCTGAAATCCCTCCCTCTGCTTCTTATGCACACCAGAGAACTTAATCAAAAAAGCAGATGAGAATTGGATTAAATTGTTGTCCCTTTCGATACAGAGTGGCCTGACCTTTTCTGAGACAGAGGAATACTTGGCATTGGACAACATCCTATTCTATAAAGAGAGTCTCACTAGGCCACCTGGGAACTGTCAAGAGAATATCCTCCTGATCTCTTGTGGGAAGTGAATGACTACCCAATACAGATTACAAACATAGTCAGATGGCAATTGTGCTTAAGGCTATACACCTTGAACTAGAATAAAAATAAGACCCATGGAACCCAGATAGGGCAACTTTCAGTTGAAAGAACAGACCATTAAAGAGTAAAGGGGATAAAACAAACAAACAAAAAATAAAAACCTTCTTGAAGTCTGTTTTTCAATATGGACACTGAAATCTGGCCAGTTCTAAAGGACAGTCTGTTCAATTACCTCCTTTCCACTGAAGCTTACCAGCAGCTTGAAGGAGTGCTTCCAGTTCCTCAGAGAGAAGAATCAGCATCAGGCTGTGATGAGGCATATACCAGTCGGCAGCTGGGGCAGGGCTTCCCCTTGGCTGACTGGCTTTCTGCTGAAGATGGGAAGAGCGGGAGTGCAGCCAAGTGGAGAAACAAATAAAAGTGGTGTCAGTGAATTTTGCTGTAATGTTTGCAAATTTGAAGTGTTTAGGCATATTAAAAGTCATATATAATTATAGAATTCTGAGGTCTGTGTTTTAAAATTAGATCATCTTTAAATTTGATATGCAACAGTTTCTTTTCCTCAAAGCCAAATTTCTTTCTGAATTTTAATGTAGAAGATTGATATCATTATTTGGATAAATAAAAATGAAGACAAACATGCTAGTTTCCATATAAATATCCTCGGGAAAAGAACAACTTAGTATCTTTTGCTAAAGCAGTCATGCAACATCTCTACTTGATTTTGGAACCTAGACTCTGAAATTTAATAATGCATGCTTTTAAGTGAAGAATAATTCCTATTCACTTCTGTGAATCTAAAATATATTAAGGTGTAGGGTTTTGATTTGATTCAATGTAATAAAGCTGCATGCATATACTTTCTATTTAACTCTCAATAGGGGATTTATTGTTTACAAGAAATCATATTAGGTTATTTTGTATATTTTTAGAATATATTTTTGTGCCAGTATATATTTTTACTGAAGCATAGTTGATTTAAAATATTATTTTAGTTTCATGTATATAACATAGTGATTCATTTTTTTAGATTATGCTCCACTTAATTATAGGATGATGGCTGTAATTCTCAGTACTATATAATATATGTTTGTTGCTGATTTATTCACAGTAGTGTCTCTTAATCCCATACCCCTATCTTGTCCCTACCTGCTTTTCTCTCCCCAGTGGCAACCGCTAGTTGGTTTTCTATGTCTATGAGTCTGTTTCTGTTTTGTTTTATACATTTGCTTATTTATTAGGTTTCACATATAAGTGATAAAACATAGTAGTTCCTCTATATGATTTATTTCACTAAGTATTATATCCTTTACATCAATCTACATCATTGCAAATGACAGAATGCCATTTGTTATGGCTGAATAATATTTAGTTGTATATATCTTTATATTTATATATACATAATCCATACTATTTATCCATTCATCACTTGATATACACTTAAGATTTCTACCATATATTGGCTATTATAAAAAATGTTGCTATGAATATTGGATGCATTTATTTTTTCAAATTAGTGCTTTCATTTTCTTCATGCATATACCCATTGGTAGAACTGCTGAATCATATGCTAGTTCATACACTAGTGGAGGTGGGGGGGATGGATTCCTGATGGCTCTGTAGTAAAGAATCTGCCTGCAATGTAAGAGACACAGATTTGATCCCTGAGTGGGAAGCTCCCCTGGAGGAAGAAATTGCAACCCATTCCAGCTTCCCTGATAGCTCAATTGGTAAAGAATCCGCCTGCAATGCAGGAGACCCTAGTTCAATTCCTGGGTTGGGAAGATCTCATGGAGAAGGGATAGGCTACCCACTCCAGTATTCTTGGGCTTCTTGTGGGATAATATGGTAGTTCTTGGCTTCTGCAGTAGCTCAGCTTGTAAAGAATCCATCTGCAATTCAGGAGACCCTGGTTCAATTCCTGGGTCAGAAAGATTCTCTGGAGAAGGGATGGGCTACCCACTCCAGCATTCTTGGGCTTCCCTTGTGACTCAGCTGGTAAAGAATTTGCCTGCAATACAGGAGACCTGGGTTTGATCCCTGGGTTGGGAAGATTCCTTAGAGAAGGGAAAGGCTACCCATTCCAATATTCTGGCTTGAAGAATTTCATACACTGTATAGTCCATGAGGCCACAAAGAGTCAGACATGACTGAGCAACTTTCAAGTTCACTTTCCAGTATTCTTGCCTGGAAAATTCCATAGACAGAGGGGCCTGGTGGGTTCACAGTCAACAAAGAGTCAAGCAGGATTAAGTGACTGAGCACCCATGCACATGCTAGTTCTTTTTTTTTTTTTTTTTTTTTTTAGTTTTTTGAGGAACCTCCATATTGTTTTACAGAGTAGCTTCACCAACTCACATTCCCACCAACAGTGTGCCAGGGCTTCCTTTCTCTACATCCTCACCAACATTTGTTATTTGTAGACTTTTTGATGATAGCCATTTTGACAGGTGTAAGGTGGTATCTTAATATGGACTCAATTTGCATTTCTCTGGTGATTAATGGTACTGAACATCTCTTCATTAACCTGTTAGCCATATGTCACATGTGTGTCTGCTTTGGAAAAAATGTCTGTTTAGGCATTCTCCCATTTATTAATTGAATTGTTTGGGTGTTTTTGATATTGAGTTATATGAACTGTTTATTTATTTTGGATATTACCCCCTTATCTGTAGTATAATTTGCAAATATTTTCTTCCATTCCATAGGTCATCTTTTTGTCTTCCTTACATTTTATTTCATTGCAAAGATAAAATCATAGTTAACTTAATGTTTCCCTCCCCCATTAATGGGCCCTTGTTTTAATTATAATACATTCCTATTACAAAAATGTTGCAATGTCATTAATGTACATGTTATTTATTTTATATCTTGTGACAAAATTTCAGATAAATTTATAGGACAGACTTCTTATGTAAGACTTCTGGAAATACTGATAAATACCTTGGTCATTCTGATCAATATTTCCAATTGTGTTCTAAAGTTTATTGCTGTTATACCATTTCTACCAAACAATGTTCATGCATGAGTGAGGGAAGTATACTACCCACAGTGCATAGAGGGTCTTGCTTCTTTGTATTTGTTTTCCATGTGAGAAGGTATTTTTTCACCTCTCTACCCTCCACAAGGAATGTGGAAAGAGTATTCCAGGAAAAGCTGCCATTGTTCTCTCTCATTTCACTATGTTAAGAGTAGGCAAATGGGCTAGCTAACAAAAGCAAGGACTGCTTTATTTTATAGCTAAGATAAAATGAAATCTGATATCTCAAATTTGAGAAAATGAGCAGACATCAAAAGAATCCAGTGAGACTATGTAAGCAAATGATTGGAAAATTCATCTTGGTAAAATGCAAAACTATGAATTTTTAAAGTGCTTTTTCAGGTAGTCTTTGTGTATTTAATAGATATTTATTTTGTTTTTCTCTCTTTCATGTCTTCCTTCGCTGGCTTTCTTTCTTCCTTTTCTCTGTCTTTTCCTTGCTTCCTTCTTTCTTGTCTTTTTTTTCTTTCTCTCCTAATTTTCTCTTTCTTTTATACACATGGGGAAACTAAGGATAAGGATGACATTTGGAGAAGGAAATGGCAACCCACTCCAGTATTCCTGCCTGAAGAATACCATGGACGGAGGAGCCTGGTAGGCTACAGTCCACGGGCTCGCAAAGAGTCGGACACGACTGAGCGACTTCACTTTCACTTTCAAGTTGAAATGCAAGCATACACCTAATTTTAAAATTAACTGTTATGCTGGCATTAATCAGTTAACATTTAACATGTACAAAATGTTGTGTCTCTAGTTTAGTCTTATCTATAATCTTTTTTTATAAATTAAAGCTCCTAATGTAACTATATTTTATTTTTCAGTAGTTACCCAATGATCAAAAACAATACAGAAATGAAAGCAACTCAAAGTATTCCTTCAAGATTTTCTATGTGTCTCAGTTCAGTTCACTCACTCAGTCATGTCCAACTCTTTGTGACCCCATGGACTGCAGAATGGCAGGCTTCCCTGTCCATCACTAACTTCCAGAGCTTGTTCAAACTCATGTCCATCGGGTCAGTGATACAATCCAACCGTTCCTCTCCTGTCCCCTTCTCCTCCTGTCTTCAACTTTCTTCCCAGCATCAGTCCTCTCATAGAATATTCAAGGTATTCAGATATATATATGTATGTATATAATTGCAGAAATAGAAATAAATATGTGTAATAGAATAAGAGATGTTTGAGTCAAAGTATTAATAAACTATAATGGAAAAATAGGTAAGAAAACTGTTCAGGGTGGGGAATTATAGTTAGATGGGTCAGGGAAAAACATACAGATAAAGTCATATATGAATTGGCTTTTAAAAGCTAAGCAAATTTAATATTTTACATGTAAAAGAGAGAAATACTTCTTCGAGAGGTCAATAGTTTTATTAGGTAAGAGTTTTACAAAGATTGCATTGAAGCTGTGTGTAGTATGCACTGAATTGTGAAGAGAATTGTGACAAAGAATGTATTAGACATTGTAAAGCTTCAGGGAAGGGAGTTATGGTTAAGGGAAAAATCAGGTGGCAGTAGAAAAAAGAAAAAAATTTGCTTGTGAAGAGTGAAGGTTTTCTAGGCAGGGGGCCAGTTTGTCAGATTGACAAGAAGACATCAGTAAGTGAAGAGGGTTCAGCAAATTAGGCAAGCTAGAAAGAAGAGGAAATGAGAAAAAATGATTCTGCTATGTTGGAGTCAACAATAAAAAGAAATAAGTGAATGTCTTTCTTGTAGCTTCTCCTTTTTTCTTTTAACCACACTAATCCATCCTCCTGCTGTGATCTATTTCAGTAAAGGATTTTTGTTCAGAAAATAAGAAAAGACACATCTCATCATTTGGAAACTTGAAGCTACTTAAATTTGAACAGAAAGTTGCTTTTTATAACAAAAGTTTTCTCTTAAAACAAATATTCAGCTTACATAATTAACATTAAAGTATTTTATTAGTGACTGAGCCAGTGTCATAATTTTATGGATCACATTAACTGAAACAAGATATGTCAGAATATCACATTTACTCTGTTTTAAATAAATTCAACACACCATCCTCAATGATTCATTTATTCTTTCACTTAACAAGTGACCTTTGAGGGCTGATTATGTGCCAGGGGATCTTTTAGGAACTGTGAAGACTATGGGGTCACAAGAGTCGGACAGGACTTAGTGACTAAACCACAACCACAAAGGTACTGCAAACCTTACAGAGCTTTCCTCCTAATGAATAAAAAGATGAATACATTAATATAAAATATTTTGGAAAATGATAAATTTATAAAAAGGAAAATTATTAGAAATAAAATAATTAGTTTTTTTGTAGAGGGTTTGCTAGAAACGATCCACTGAGAGGCTGACACTTGAGTAAAAAAATGAAGCTGGTAAATCAGGAAACCATGATACATCTGAGGAGCAACATCCTAGGGGAAAGAGCAAAGACCATATTGTGTTCAAGGAGACTCTCCTGTATATTCTAGAAACAGTCAGAAGTCCAAGTGACAAAAGCAAAGTGAGCAGAAAAGAGAGCCAGAAATTAGCAGCAAGGGATAACAGGGTCCAGGTATGAAAGGTTTTGCAAATCATACAGCCTTTGCTGTTAGTCTGATTTAGATGAGAAACCCCTAAAATAAACAGAAAAGCAACAGGATTCAACTTATATTTAACAGTGCCATTCTAAGAGATATCAAGAATATATTGAATGTAGGCAAACAAAAAGTAGGAAAAGCAATTAGGGAACTATTGCAAAAATCAAGGTGTGGCTCTGTAGTCCCTGGGAGAAGTCCAGATTGAAGATTTAAATTTGGAATTCATTAGCAATTACATATTTGTCCCAATTATGTCTTTTAAATGTAACAGATGATATTGGAAAACAGAAATAACCTTGCCTTCAATGAGTTACAGCTAAATTGAAAGGCATAATGTATATAGTAAAATAGCAAGGAATCAATTTCAAATTGTATAGATCAGTGCTAAAGTATTTTTATGTCAAGGAGGGAGTTGTTTATAGCTAGAGTTAACAGAACAGATTAATTTTAAGAAGCTAGAAATATTTTAATAAGAAGAATAAAAAATGGAATTTTCAGAAGCAGAAAGAAATTTGAGAGAGGTTTGAAAATAAATTTATTTTCTTTAATCTACTTGGTTTTCCTTCATTGTGTATTTCTACCTTCTTCCATTGTTATATCTTTCAAAAACATATATCTCTACAATTTCTATGGAATAAAACCAAACTACTCATGAGATATATAGCACCCTTCACTTTTTGGTTGCTATGTCTGCACTGCTCATCTTTTTCATTCTCTCTACAAGAGTCTAGTGTTCTTCTCTTGAACTCCTTTGTACACTTTTCTGTGATGTGCAATTTTCCACGTGTTCTAACAATCAGCTACCTCCCTGAGCTTATCAACTCAGAATCTCCTCAAATATGCAATTCTCAATGACTTACTTGCATCCGTCTTACTCCTGGAACTGGCAAGAGTAGCTCCTATTTTACAAATTTTGTTATTTTCCTGTTTATTTTGCCTAGGATTCTCTTCTTCAAAATCATTTCAAGGCTAATTTCTCGTGATCATGTACACTTGTCCCAGTTATGTCTTTTAAATGTAACAGACAATATGGAAAGACAGAAATATGTTGAGTTGTCATGTCTCCTTAGGCTATCCTGGATATGAGAGTTACCCAGACTTTCTTTTTGTGTCCTTGACAGTTTTAAGGAGTAATGGACATGTATTGTAGAATGTCCTTCTATTGAAATTAACTTGATGCTTTTCCTAATGATTACTTGGGGTTTATGTACTTGGGAGAACATTACAGAACTAATTGTCATTTTCATCACTTCATAATACCAACATGAGTTATGACTGTTGGCCTTGATAACTCTGTTGATCAGGACTATTGACTCATGATACTGACCGCGGTCACCTGGCTGATGGTATCTTTTGCAAGTTTGTCTGATGTTAAGTTATATTTATCTCTCCTCTCCCATTTCCATGCTTTACTCTTTGGAAGTCACTCCAGCCCATACTTAAGGAGTTGGGATTTGTGTTCCCTGTCTTTTATGGTGTAATATCTACATAAATTATTTTAAATTCTACTCCTCAGGAGATACTTCTACTTCTCACCTATTTGTTAATTTTTTCAACCATTGATTTATCAGTATGGACTCAGAAATATTTAATATCTTTAGTTTTAGTTTGTCTTTTATGAAATATCATATAACTGAAGTCCTATAATATATAGCTTTTTTTTGGATTAGGCTCTTTTAGATAACAATATGCATTTCACATTTTCCATGTGTTTTATGGCTTGTTAGCTCATTTGTTTCTTTGCTGAATAATAGTTCATTTACATATAAAACACAGTTTATCTATTTAAATGCTGAAAGACATATTGGATGCTAACAGTGTTTGGCAAATATGAATACCATTGTTATAAACATTCATGTGCACATTTTCTGTGTGGACACATGCTTTTAACTCATTTAGGTAAATACATAGGTGTGTGATTGTTGATCATATGGTACGACTATGTTTAGCTTTGTAAGAGTCCTATGAATGAATCAAATATGCTTTCTCTATATCAGTTGTCAAAGTTGATTATTTCTTCATTGTAACATAAGTTGCATTATCTCACAAGTGTACGCAGCAAGCACATTTTTAGCCATTTAAAGCTTGCCTGCTTGGCATACTCTGAATGCCTTAGTTAATCTGCCTACCATAACAAAACACCACAGACTAGGTAATGTAAATAATAGACACTTATTTTCTCACAGTTTTGAAAGCTGACAAGTCTAAAGTTAAGATGTGAGCTATTCAGTTTCCTTGCTTGCAGGAAAGGTCTCTATTCCTTTGAGGAACAGAGGTTGAAATCTCTTTTCCTTGCTTGTGGATGGCTCCCCTCTCTTTTAGTTCTCAAATGTTTCAACTCCCTTTCAGATAATCTCTCCAGTATCTTTTCTTCAGTTCCGTTCAATCGCTCAGTCATGTCTGACTCTTTGCGACCCCATGAATCACAGCATGCCAGGCCTCCCTGTCCATCATCAACTCCCGGAGTTCACTCAAACTCACGTCCATCGAGTCGGTGATGCCATCCAGCCATCTCATCCTCTGTCATCCACCTCTCCTCCTGCCCCCAATCCCTCCCAGCATCAGAGTCTTTTCCAATGAGTCAAGTCTTCGCATGAGGTGGCCAAAGTACCAGAGTTTCAGCTTCAGCATCAGTCCTTCCAAAGAAGACGCAGGATTGGTCTCCTTCAGAATGGACTGGTTGGATCTTGTTGCAGTCCAAGGGACTCTCAAGAGTCTTCTCCAACACCACAGTTCAAAAGCATCAATTCTTCAGCACTCAGCTTTCTTCACAGTCCAACTCTCACATCCATACGTGACCACTGGAAAAACCATAGCCTTGACTAGACAGAACTTCGTTGGCAAAGTATTATCTCTGCTTTTTAATATGCTGTCTAGGTTGGTCACAACTTTCCTCCCAAGGAGTAAGTGTCTTTTAATTTCATGGCTGCAATCACCATCTGCAGTGATTTTGGAGCCCCAAAATATAAAGTTTGACACTGTTTCCACTGTTTCCCCATCTATTTCTCATGAAGTGATGGAACCAGATGCCATGATCTTCATTTTCTGAATGTTGAGCTTTAAGCCAACTTTTTCACTCTCCTCTTTCACTTTCATCAAGAGGCTTTCTAGTTCCTCTTCACTTTCTGCCATAAAGGTGGTGTCATCTGCCTAGATGGGTAGTGATATCTTATTTTACTTAGTAATTTCCTAGGGAAAAATGATGTGCATCTTTTCATATGCTTATTTGCTATCTGAATATTTTCTTTGGTGAGATGTCAAGATTTTTGCTAGTTCATAATTTGCATTGTTGTTTTGTAACTGGTTAGTTTTAGGAGTTTTTAAAATAGATACAAGGTGTTTGTCAGATATATATGACAGATAAGGGAGGTAATATCCAAAATATATAAATAGTTTATATAACTCTATATCAAAAAGAAAAAACCAAAGAACCCAATTAAAACATTTTCTTTCAGTCTGTGTATCACTCTTTTAGTCTCCTTACAGT
>SJYT01083407.1:510855-550522 GCA_006410635.1 Cephalophus harveyi | reverse complement strand
CTTTTGGACTCTGTGGGAGAGGGAGAGGGTGGGGTGACTTGGGAGAATGGCATTGAAACATGTATATTATCATATGTGAAACTAATCGCCAGTCCAGGTTCAATGTATGAGACAGGGTGCTTGGGGCTGGTGCATTGGGAGGACCCAGAGGGATGGGATGGGGAGGGAGGGGGGAGGGAGGTTCAGGATGGGGAACACATGTACCCCCATGGCAGATTCATGTCAATGTATGGCAAAACCAATACAATATTTAAAGTAATTAGCTCCCCAAAATAAATTAATTAAAAAATAAATAAATAAATTTGAAGTAAAATTTAAATAAAACTAATAATTTTTTTAAAGAGATAAATAATAATTTTCTTATTTTTGTCTTCCACTCCCTCTCAGAAACTTTCTGTGGCATTTGCTTCTTAAATAGGTTGTAACTTGTCTCGGTCCTTGCACCCAAGACTCTGAGTTGGGTCCAAGGTCTGGGGAAGTAGCAATAATAGTTGAATTTTACATAGAGTTATCTTACTATAATATAGCTCTAGACAGTGACCTATGTGTTTTACATATACCATCTCATTTAATCCTTGCAACTACCTTATGATATAGGTTATTGCCCTTATTTTACATATAGAACAACTGAGGTAAGGAAAGGTTCAATAACTTTCCCAAAGCATACAGACAATAAATGATAGAGCCAAAATTTGAACCAAATAGCCTAACTTTAAAGTCCCTACCCCTTATTGCTACATCAGATATCTGGTAATGCTAGACTCGAGTGTGGAGCAAGCAACAATTTGAAACTCCCATTCTTTCATGTCAAAGGGCCTGTCCAGACCAGAGACCAGAGCCATTCTGTCTCAGGGCTTCTAGTACCCACTGCTTCAACTTTTCCCTTTTCCCTTTGTGTCCAATAACTTTAGGCCTGTGAAGAGGGCAACGTTGTGTAATGCTCTGGCAATGGAGCATCATCTGTAAGAATTCCTCAATGAACTTTACTCCAAACACAGCTGCAGCTTCCACTTTCCTATTAGTTATAGCCAAAATCCCTCTTTGCCTTGGAACATAGTCAGCATCATTTCTCTAGCTGTCACTCTGTAGGTTAAAGCTTGTGCTCCAAGTTGAAAATTGGGTAGAAACCTCTTTAACAGACTAAGGACCTTGAGTGTAGAAAGAGTGGCTGCCAGGCCATAAACAGCAGTCTTGTCCAATTCAGTCCTAATCATAGCAAGCAACTATCCATGGGGGAGGGGCTGGTGGGGAGGGAAACTCATCTCTGCAGGCATCATGAGCACCCAAACAGTAGCACCCCTTTTACAGTCATATTCTCAAGGACTAATGTGTTGGTTCCTCCCACTATCCACTCCAAGGCTGCTGGGAGGGAAGACTGTGAGGGTAATGCCAACCCAATGATAACTGGGTTGAGGTCATGCAGCAAGGATCTTCATTAGTCCTTACCTGATTAAATGTGCTCATTTCAGTTCAGTCACTCAGTCGTGTCCAACTCTTTGTGACCCCATGGACTGCAGTACGCCAGGCCTCCCTGCCCATCACCAACTCCCGGAGTTTACTCAAACTCATGTCCATTGTGTCGGTGAAGCCATCTAACAATCTCATCCCCTTCTCCTCCCACCTTCAATATTTCCCAGTTTAAAGATCTTTTCAAATGAGTCAGTTCTTTGTATCAGGTGGCCAAAGTATTGGAGTTTCAGCTTCAGCATCAGTCCTTCCAATCAATATTCAGGACTCATTTCTTTAGGATGAACTGGTTGGATTTCCTTGCAGTCCAAGGGAATCTCAAGAGTCTTCCCCAACACCACAGTTCAAAAGCATCAATTATTTGGCTTTCTTTATAGTCCAAGTCTCATATCCATACATGACTACTGGAAAAACCATAGCTTTGTCTAGGTGGACTTTTGTTGGCAAAGCAATATCTCTGCTTTTCATTTTCTTTTTTTATTTATTTTTTTTACAATTAATTTATTTATTTTAATTGGAGGGTAATTACTTTACAATATTGTGGTGGTTTTTGCCATACATTGACATGAATCAGCCATGGGTGTACATGTATTACCCATCCTGAACCCCCCTCCCACCTCTTTCCCCATCCCATCCCTCAGGGTCATCCCAGTGCACCAGCCCTGAGCACCCTGTCTCATGCATCAAACCTGGACTGGCTACCTATTTCGCATATGATAATATGCATGTTTCAATGCTATACTCTCAAATCATCCTACCCTCACCTTCTCCCACAGAGTCCAAATGCTGTCTAGGCTGGTCAAAATTTTTCTTCCAAGCAGCAAGTGTCTTTTAAAATCATGGCTGCAATCACCATCTGCAGTGATTTTGGAGCCCCCCCAAATAAAATCTGTCACTGTTTCCACTGTTTCCCCATCTATTTTCCATGAAGTAATGGGGCCAGACTCCATGATCTTAGTTTTCTGAAAGTTGAGCTTTAAGCCAACTTTTTCACTGTCTTCTTTCACTTTCATCAACAGGCTCTTTAGTTCTTCTTCGCTTTCTGCCATAAGGATGATGTCATCTGCATAACTGAGGTTATTGATATTTCTCCCGGCAATCTTGATTCCAGCTTGTGCTTCATCCAGTCCAGTATTTCTCATGATGTACTCTGCATATAAGTTAAATAAGCAGGGTGACAATATACAGCTTTGATGTACTCCTTTCCCGATTTGTAACCTGTCTGTTGTTCCATGTCCAGTTCTAACTGTTGCTTCTTGACCTGCATACAGATTTCTCAGGAGGCAGTTCAGGTGGTCTGGTATTCCCATCTCTTTTTTTTGATCCACACAGTCAAAGTCTTTGGCATAGTCAATAAAGCAGAAGTAAATGTTTTTCTGGAACTCTCTTACTTTTTTGATGATCCAATGGATGTTCACAATTTGATCTCTGGTTCCTCTACCTTTCCTAAATCCAGCTTGAACATGTGGAAGTGTGCTACTGAATGATTTACTGTGTGATCTTGAACAAATCCGTTTTCCTCTCTGAGCCTCTGTTTTCTCACCTGTATAATTGAGGAGTTGGAATAAATCAATGGTTTTCTAATTGCTTTAGGCAGCAGTTAGCTTTTTCCCCAAAATTTAACCATAAATCAAAGCTTGATACATAAAGCAGAAAAAACAGCAGAATTGCTCTTATGGACTGAGGATAGTAAGAATGACAAGGATGGTAGGGACAGCAGTGGTTAAAGAAGGAGATTCTTCCCTGCAGTCCTGACTGCTCTTAATATAAACCTTTATACCCCCATGTTAGCCCCTCAATAACCTTAGGAGAACAAAATTTGATAACTTTTGATCTAAATAGTCTTGAGGTGTGGGATTGTTAGATGGGGATCTAAATAGGATGTTCCTATGTTGATGGTGATAAGAAAAAATGGGATACCTGGGAATAGAGAAGAGGCTTAGATAATACTAAAACCACCCTTCTTAATATTCTACAGAGAAGAAACAATCCAGTAACATTGGTGGATTGTCAGATACTAAGTAAGTCTAAGAAAATGACTCCCATCCCCACAAACCATACTTCTAAGGACATGAATGAGAAAGAGAAATTGAGAGTCATAAATTCTAACTGGGAATGGTGTAGCCAGCTTTAGGAATCAAGAGTTCCTGAGTCCTCATCAGATTGCATCCTTGACTTGCTGTCTAAACTTTGTCAAGTGAATCTCCCTCCTTCTCAGGGTCTGTTTCTGTCTTTCTGACACTAGGAGGGCAACACCAATCAACATGGGCAGCCTCAAGCAATGGAAACATTGACTGTTATAACAGAAAGTCTATCCTTTGTCTTTACTGCATGTCCTATTTTAAACATCATGTGTCTCTCAAGTAGCCTGTGAAATGCCATCAATGATTTTTTTCTGGAAAATTCCTAGGGCTGGTAGGAAAAAAGTACATGTCTCTTTCAATTTGCGATTCAGGCCTTAGGCTTTGAATTGGGAAGCACATTGAAATAATAGAAAATGACATACTTCTACAATGGATGGGGCTCTTCCCTCTTGCCTTTTCATAATGCTCATTTTGCTCATAACTGCCTTCTTGAAATGGGTTTGTGGCTTAGAAGGGCCCTCAGGCAAATATCATGAGTACCACTTGAGGACCTATGTGAGAGGATCCCCAAGGTAAAAAGGATGGGACATTTTAGGGCACCCTGAGCAGCACCAGAAAATCAACCCTGGTCCCTCTTCTCCCTAACTTGATCTGAGATGGACTATAACATAACTATTTCCCATAGATTTTCTTTGTACTTTAGTCCCAGAAGGAAATAGTAGGTGCACACAAATTAGGAGAATATGGAGAGGTTTGAATAAAAAAAAACTGTTTACAAAGGTATAAGTGTGGTGTAGGGAAACCTCAAGGCCTGGTACAGTACTCACTGTGGGGCCTTGTCACCACTCTTAAGTCTGAAAGAGTGAGAGGAGGGAGTTACTGAAATTTGGAAAGTAAGTGTCTTTGGAGAGAATTGTCAGGAGAGGAGCTGTTATCTTCAATTGAAAAGTACAACTCAAGGTGACACTGAAGGGAGGGAGCTGGAAGAATAAAGACCCTAACTCTGATTTTTCTCCTTCCCTCTAATTTTCTGCCAGATTTCCCCTTAACCAAGCACAATTGGAAACCAGAGAGAGCACTTAAACTTGTTAGTATACCAGTCAGCATCCTGGGCCAGAGAGTAGATTGGAGGAGTGTGAAGAGTAGAAAGGGAGAGGCAAAAGGAAGCCAGCCAGAAATTTGATGAATGCAGTTCAACACACCACTTTTCCCCTGTTATGCAGTCTATTCTATTTTTTCATTATCTCCATTCTTACATACTTTCAGATCCCAATACTCTGACTTCAGAGACTTCATGCTCCAACAACCAATCTAGAACTTTCTAGTTTCAGAAGCTTTTGAAATCAGAAATATCCTGGCAGAAAAATTTGACTCCAGAACTCCAGTGCTTCAGAACCAAACACATGAAAAGATGCTCAACATCACTCATTATCAGAGAAATGCAAATCAAGACCACAGTGAGGTACCATTTCACACCAGTCAGAATGGCTGTGATCCAAAAGTCTACAAGCAATAAATGCTGGAGAGGGCATGGAGAAAAGGGAACCCTCTTACACTGTTGGTGGGAATGCAAACTAGTACAGCCACTATGGAGAACAGTGTGGAGATTCCTTAAAAAACTGGAAATAGAACTGCCTTATGACCCAGCAATCCCACTGCTGGGCATGCACACCAAGGAAATCAGAATTGAAAGAGACATATGTACCCCAATGTTCATTGCAGCACCGTTTACAATAGCCAGGACATGGAAGCAACCTAGATGTCCATCAGCAGACGAATGGATAAAAAGCTGTGGTATGCGAGACAGCAAAAGAAACACAGATGTATAGAACGGACTTTTGGACTCTGTGGGAGAGGGAGAGGGTGGGATGATTTGGGAGAATGGCACTGAAACATGTATACTATCATGTAAGAATGAAGCACCAGCCTATGTTAGATACAGATGTATAGAACGGACTTTTGGACTGTGAGGGAGAGGGCGAGGGTGGGATGATTTGGGAGAATGGCATTGAAACATGTATACTATCATGTAAGAAACGAAGTGCCAGTCTATGTTCGATACAGGATACAGGATGCTTGGGGCTTGTGCACGGAGATGATCCATAGAGATGATAGGGGGTGGGATGTGGGAGGGGGGTTCAGGATTGGGAGCCCGTATACACCTGTTGTGGATTCATCTCAATGTATGGCAAAACCAATACAGTATTGTAAAGTAAAATAAAGTAAAAATAAAAATTTTTTTTTAAAAAAAAGAAAGAAAGCTTTGTCCTGAAAACCAAATTGATCCTGAAATACTATTTTCCTATTCATTTATCTGGAATATAAGCAGTGTTGCTGAATTATTCTAGCTTCAGTGCTGGTTCTAGGTCTCTTGCTCCTCTGTGTATGATGCAGTCAAGCTGTTGTCACTCTATAAATAATAAAGAAAGATGAATGCATAAAGCAGAGGTTGGCATTGCTCACAGGCCAGACCAACAAGGCAGAGTAGGAGATGACTGGAGAATTAAGGAAACATAAGTGGTACCAAGTGAGTGGGATATTCTGATATGGGTAAATGGAATTACCTCTATTTACCTCATTGCTACGTGAGATACAAAAGGGGACAGAAACATCACCTAAAGCATAATCTCAACTTCCCAGATAGTTCTCAGAAGCACAAGTTTACAGTTTCAATTCCTCATGCAG
The DNA here is from genome assembly GCA_006410635.1 of Cephalophus harveyi. Classification (NCBI taxonomy): domain Eukaryota; kingdom Metazoa; phylum Chordata; class Mammalia; order Artiodactyla; family Bovidae; genus Cephalophus; species Cephalophus harveyi. The sequence continues at coordinate 544,286 of SJYT01083407.1, read as the reverse complement.
AATGTTTTCACCCAAAATGTCTCTACTCTACTGTGGTGGCAGACAGTCACAGGGGCAATAGCACTGAATTTATCATCAAAGGTCCAGGTTCAAATCTCTGCATATTAATTGCAACGTGAACATGGGTCACTTTTCTCTCTGTGTCCTTTAGTTCATGTGTCCAATAGGGATGTGCTGTGCTGTGCTTAGTTTTTCAGTCGTGTCTGATGCTTTGCTGTCCTTTGTGACCCCATGGACTGTAGCCCACCAGTCTCCTCAGTCCATGGGGATTCTCCAGGCAAGAATACTGGTTGTCATTCACTCCTCCAGGGGATCTTCCTACACAGGGATCTAATCCAGATCTCCCCCCACTGCAGGTGATTTCTTTAACATCTGAGCCATCAGGGAAGCCCAAGAATACTGGAGTGGGTAGCCTAGCCCTTCTCCAGGGGAGCTTCCTGACCCAGGAATTGAACTGGTATGTCCAGCATTGGCGGGAAGATTCTTTAACACTAGCGCCACCTGGGAAGCCACAAATGAATATGTATGTTCAAACAAATGTGTATTTGTGTGCAAATAAATTGTGTGTGCAATCTAATGGTGTATTTTTTCAGTAGAGCATTGTAAATGTGAATATACATGCTTTCATCTGAATCTGTTTGGAAAGACAAATGAGACTTCATATCATTGTACATATGAGTTCAAGTGTGTGTGTGTGTGAGAGAGAGAGAGAGAGATTAAATACAAAGGACATACCTAGCCCTTCTGGACACTGTCCTAGTGATAAATGCTCTCCTCTCAATTAATGATTTTCCAAAAACACAAGTTTTCCAAGCAGAAATTTTCCACATAGACCTTTTACTCCAGTAAGGGGACGTTTTACTTTTTTTTTTCTTTGCTTCAAGCCTCATTCCTAGCCATTTTGGGCCAAAGAGAGGAGTAAGTACCCAGCTCTACTCAGAGAATAATTGGGAACATTTTCTACACACAAAAACCTGGAAAATGACTGGTGTGTGGGACTGAAACTCAGTGCGGGTTGTAGACTGCAAGACAAAGGGCCCCTCGGCTACTTTATTTGTTCTCTTTAAAAGTAGCCCTAAGTGACTGAAATATTGTTCGCCACCACAAGCAGTATGAAATTTCACCACCAGCTGGAGTTACGTAACCATCTCCATGGCAACCAAAGCCCATAAACTTGCAGTATCACTGTTGGCTGGTTACATAGCAGTGGTTTTAGTGCTCCCTACACCCTCCCTTTCAGCCCTTTCTTGGTTGTTTTCTCTTTTAATTCCCCTCCTCCTATTTTTCTTTCCTGTCAAAAGCAAGAAAATTAAATGTTGAATAAAATGAGGGAAAGCTGAAACTTCTTAAGCTGTTGGTGCACATGAGGCAAGTCTTCTTCTCTGAGGAAAGTGTAGGTGCTTACCTAGCCTGCAGGCCAGCTTACACCAGGGAAATTAGTACCTCCCAATACTATACCACAGTCCACAGAAACACATACTCCGAAATGGTTACTGTTGAAAGGGAATCAAGTAGGCTAAAGAGAAGGTCATCAGCGAGTCTCAAAGATACCCTGAACTCAGCTTCCTATGACTCTTTTGAGTATTCCTAGGAGCCCAGAGGCACTCACAGCATGATGGAGATAATGGTAGTAGAAGTTTCTGAAATGAGAGACTGAGGTTTGGGAGAATGGGCATGCAATCCTCCTTAGGCAGTATCACTACTTTTCCCAGAGTTTGGAACTGTACTGTGTTTCCACCGTGATCAAGAGACAGGCTCTGAGGTCAAAAGTGCAACAGCAGACTTCAGAACTTACGCATTCCAAGCTCTGGCTCCAAATTTGAGTAGCTCTATGATTACAGAAACCTAAGAATTTCAGGATTGTTGGATATTTGAAAAAGTGTATATTATCCACTAGTCAAAAGTCCTCTAGTCAAAGCTATGGTTTTTCCAGTAGTCATGTATGGATGTGAGAGTTGGATTATAAAGAAAGCTGAGTGCCAAAGAACTGATACTTTTGAACTGTGGTGTTGGAGAAGACTCTTGAGAGTCCCTTGGTCAGCAAGGAGATCTAACCAGTCCATCCTAAAGGAAGTCAGTCCTGAATATTGATTGGAAGGACTGATGCTGAAGCTGAAACTCCAATACTTTGGCCACCTGATGCAAAGAGCTGACTCACTGGAAAAGACCATGATACTGGGAAAGATTGAAGGTGGGAGGAGAAGGGGATGACGGAGGATGAGATGGTTGGATGACATCACTGACTCAATGGACATGAGTTTGAGTAAGCCCTGGGAGTTGATGGTGGACAGGGAGGCCTGGCGTGCTGCAGTCCATGAGGTCACAAAAAGTCGGACACAACTGAGTGACTTAACTGAACTGAACTGATTATCCTCTAGTTGAACACTTACAGTGATAGATCATTACCTATAAACATGGTTCAATTTTTTCCAGGGACTGCTCTGAGAAATAGATAATTAACCATAGGTGTATTTCCTGTCAACTTGGGCTTGCCAGAATTGCTCTCTTTACCCCATGAGAATCCCTTCAGAAATCTTCCAAAATATCATACCACATAAATCTTCTCTTCTTCCAGCCAAGCAATCCCATTTCTTTAAATTTCTCTTCATGAGCCTTGGGATCTCTCTCTCTCCATCTTCGCTGTACATGCCCTTCTTTTGTTGTCTTCCTATTAAAGCGTGATGCCTAGAGCTTGCACACATGCATACATGCCTAGAGCTTGATACAGCCCCCCAGATGAAGTCTGACCAATTAGTGAGGTGATAAATTCCAGGAATGAGCCCGCAATTGAGGGTGAGAAGGTGCATGAAGTGTCAAAAGGGGGAGGAGGTTTAGGAATATATTTCTTTCTTAGGATCAGTCTATCTTGGAAAACTGGGCATTAAATGCTTTGTACCACCATTCTAATTCTGCAACCTCAAATCAAGATGAGCTAGTTTCCCACAATTCCATGCCTAACAGTACCTCTTTCCTGGCATAACTGGCACCTGGATTTGGAATATACTAGATTGGCTCCATGCCAACTCTCTTTGTTCCTACCTTGATCCCTAGAAATATTGGTCCTGGTGAGAGTGGGGCCTTAGTCCTCCTGGTGCCCTTATACACTCTGCTTTGCATACTCCCTTGCTCTGAGTGTTACAGATCTAGCCCATAGTTTCTTGTCTGAGTTCCTCTGCAGGTAGTACTGAGTTTACTTAGCAACTGCTTGTCAGGGACAATGCCATAGTCAGCAGATAATAGTAGGGTTCTAGATGTAGTGAAGGAGGGGGAAATGGGTGGTAAGTTTTGAGCCATACTCACTCCTCCCTGAGAGTGGTTGTTGCAGAATCTTCACATAAATGAAAATTGGGGGAGGCATTTCTTTCGCCAAGTATACTGATTTTATACACAGTCTATGGGTATTTGGTGGAGAAGGAAATGGCAACCCACTCTAGTATTCTTGCCTGGAAAAGTCCATGGAAAGAGGAGCCTGGAGGGCTACAGTCCATGGGTTCACCAAGAGTTGAACATGACTGAGCATAACCACAATGAATATTTAAGGAGTCTTATAAAGGTTAATGGAGATTATAGCAGAGGAGAAGGCCAAAGTCTCTCCAAACCTATTCCTTAACAATCAACTGCTTTGGTTCAGATTCATTTCTTTTCAGAGCTTTGTGTATATGTGTCCAACCATGTGTGCCCAGCTGTCAAAAGTTCCTGGTGTGGGGAGGTAATATTAAGCCTTGAGGAAGCCTGGAGTTAGATGAGTGAAACCAGGACTGTACTGTTCTTATGGGCAAGCTGGAAAGACTGATCAAAAAGTAGAGAATGATCATAAAATACCAAGGCAGTCAGCCCTAGCAGGAATGGAGCTGGTCCAATCAAAGGCTGATGAGTAAGAAAACTCATTCCTTGAGTATTTAAACAGAGTGCTAGACATGGGGTTAAATGATTTCATACCCATTCATCTCATTCACAACACACTGATCACCAGTTCCATGTCCCTTAACCAAGGCAGGTGCTATAATCCTCTCACAGAGAGTAAAATTGAGAGTAGGAGCAATTTGTTCAAATTCACATGACTATAAGTAACAGAGCTGGGATTCAATTCTAAGAATGTCTACTTCTAGAGGGAATTGCTTTCTATTTTTTGAGACAGTAAGTTTTACTTGAGTCTAAGCAATGGCCTCAGGCTCCATTCTTCAACATCTGAGACCCATCTTACTGAAGTGTTCTCTTGGGCATAGGAGTTGATACTGGGTAGCAGGTGAGTGAAATGCATTTCTACTACTGTGGGCCCATAGCATCAATAACACCTATTGCCTCGCTATTGATTCACTGTGGGATGCTAGGCAAATCCTTTTCTACACACTGGGTCTCGATTTTCCTATTTGTAAAGGTTATTTTGTTGCTGTTGTTTATTCACTAAGTCGTATCTGACTCTTTTGTGATCCCATGGACTGTAGACTGTCAAGCTCCTCTGTCCATGAGATTTCCCAGACAAGAATACTGGAGGGGGTTGCCATTCCTTCTTCAGGGCATCTTCCTGACCCAGGGATCAAACCCATGTCTCTTGTATTTGCAGGCTGATTCTTTCCCACTGAGCCACTGCTGCTGCTGCTGCTAAGTCACTTCAGTCGTGTCCGACTCTGTGCGACCCCATAGACAGCAGCCCACCAGGCTCCCCTGTCCCTGGGATTCTCCAGGCAAGAACACTAGAGTGGGTTGCCATTTCCTTCTCTAGTGCATGAAAGTGAAAAGTGAAAGTGAAGTTGCTCAGTCGTGTCCAGCTCTTAGCGACCCCATGGACTGCAGCCTACCAGGCTCCTCCATCCATGGGATTTTCCAGGCAAGAGTAATGGAGTGGGGTGTCATTGCCTTCTCCCAGAGCCACTAGAGAAGCCAAAAGCAATTGTGAAAGCTAAATGAGATACTTTACTGCCATGTCTGGCACCTAATAGGAACTTAATAGGTAGTGGATTAGCAAAGAGTTGGGCTGGGTGTTGGGCTGGGTGATCTTCCTGTTGGAATAATTTCTGAATTTGTGACTTCTCCTCTTGCCAGGAAAGAAGGATAACCTACACTGAGTAACATAGCATATTATTTTAGAGCACTTCCAGCCTTGAGGTAGCAAAATAGTTTCCATCAACAAATTTTAGCTAAACACCTCCTCTCAGCCATAGATTTTGCTAACAATGGAATAGATGTTAGGGTTTCAATGATACATAATGCATGAGCCTTTATTTTCAGGAGTTTCCTGAGAGAATCAGGATGGAGAGAAGGTTCACAAATAGATCAGGAGATCAGGGCAGCCACAGCAGCTCTAACTGACTCAAGAGGGTAATGACTGAATCAAGGCCCTGGGGTAGAAAACCGGCAGCTTAAGCAGGCATCAGAAGTGGGTGGTGGAAGGCTGGTGTGGTTTAAAGAGTAGCAGCAACAGCAGCATTGAGAACTCATTACAATGGTCTATAAGACCCCTTATGATCACCCCCAACCTCTGCCACCTCTCTTGGCTCATTTCCCACTACTCTTCACCTTGCTTTTTCTAGCTACTCTGGCTCATTTGCTGTTCCTTGAGCAATTCAGATACGTTATGATCTATGGACTTGCCATTTTCTTTTCCCACATATGGCTCATTCTTACCTACTTCTGGTCTGCCCTCAAATCTTACTTTATGTGGGAAACTTTGCTTGACCATCTTATCTAAGTTTATACCCACCCTCCCAATATTTCTTTTCTATATGTTCTCCTTTATTTTTCTCTAAATTAGCACTTATTACTGTATAACATATATTTTATTTATTGTCCTTATTTCTGTCATCCTCACCAGTGTGTAACTGCCAGGGATTACTGATTTCTCCACTGTGTCATCCTAAGTGCTTAAGACAGTATCATGTACATGATTGGTGCTCAATAAATAGCCACTGAACAAATGAATAGTAAAATTTGCTAAATGTGCAATAAATTATTACATTTGAAGGAGTCAAGTGTCCCTTTGAGACTCTGATAAAAGATATGAGCCCTTTCTGCAAAAGAGTGCATATAATCCTCCCCCTTGTTAAATTACCAGCTCTTTGAAATCCACAATCTCATTGCATTACCACAAATAACCTGTGAAGCAGGCATTTTATCTCTATTTTGCTCGTGAGGGTAGTGCAACTCAGAGAAGTGGGCTAAGTTATCAAAGAAATGGAGTAAGTGGTATAGCAAGGACTATGGCCAAATTCTCCAATGTTCTGATCAATGCCGTTTTCTACCCCTAGGTTCATAGTGTGCTTATCTTGTACAAAGCTTGGGCTAGAAAAAACCACTGTGGTAGATAGTTTCTAAATTGGCATGTAATGGTCCCTACCTCCTGGTATTTATGCCCTTCTGTAATACCCTCCCCTTGAGTATAGATTGAAGCTAGTGATTTACTTCTAATTAAGAACGTGGCAAAAGTGATGCGATGTCACTTCAGAGGTCAGGTTACAAAAGACCATAATTTCCATCTGTCTTGCTCTATCTCACTGTTCACTGAAACTACAGTAAGCAAGGTGCGAGAAGGGAAGCTGGAAGAAAGCTTAAGGAGCCATAGGAACTGCAGATATGTTTGTTCTCTCCTGACTGGCACAGTAGCAGTTCAGTAGACATGCTGTATTCTCTTGTGGTTGATCCAGCAGACATAGCCATAATGCAACCACAAGGGCTTTTCTGGTGGAGTTTATATAGGTTTACAGAACAAAAGAGACCTGTGGCCAAGTGAGTACATCATGATGCATATGTACAGTGCTATAAGTGATCTCAACTACTACATAACCATGTATTCATAAAACGTGGGGCAAGAGTAAGAGGCCATGAGGTGAGAAAGCCTGACAACTGCCATCTTGGCTAATTTGCTGTTTTCCTACACCATCTTACTATCCCTCTCTTTCTCCCTTATTTGCTTTATTTGATGAAGTTGGGTCCTATTTTGGGAGCAGCTTTATGGAGAAGTCTTTGTGGCAAGGAACTGATGGAGGCCTCTGTTCAACTGCTAGCAAGGAACAGAAGCCCTCAGTCCAACTGCTCATAAGGAACTAAATCCTTCCAATAGCCAGATGAGCAAGCTTAGAAACTTATCTTCCTGCAGCTGACCCTTAAGATAACTGCAACCCCAGTTGATCCTATGACTGTAGCCTGTGAGAGACCCTGAGCTAGGTGCAACCAGATAAGACATGCCTGGCTTCATGACCCACAGTAAAATAATAGCTGGACACTCTTTAAGGAGCTCAGTTTTTATATTACTTATGCAGAAATGGATAACTGACAAAACCAGAAACACAAAGTGGCCTGTACCACACTATCTTCACTGCCTCGGCTGCCACACCTCCCTCTGTGGTTCTTAGTCCCAAAGCCTTTCTTTCACTCAATATGTCAGTAGCAATAACCTATTTGGTGCTACAAGGGACTAGAGCTTGAAGAGTAACATCAGGATTGTGAAGATTGTGATAGTTGGAAGAGTTTTGTGCTTTTTGGCTGAAAAAAATTGTCACATTCATAGTTTGATTTCTTTCAGGCCCTGACCTCTATGTTTATGCTAATTTACAAGACTGCTTAAAATTGTGGTTTACTGATAAGATGTCTCACCTGGAAGTCAGAACACCTGGGTTATGTCAATCAGGAATCCACAATATTTTTCAACTGCAATCTTTGGCCATGACATTATATTTGGTATTGAGGAGACTATGGCAAACAAATTAGACCCAGTCCCTGTCTTCACAATATTTTCAGTGTAATAGTTTATATTTCTGGACTGGCCACTCACAGTGGACCCACAGGCAATTCCCTTCTCTCTGTCCTGTTTCCTCATTGGTGAAATGATTAGCAGTCAGTGTATGTAGGAGGTCTGTTTCAGCTCTACAGTGCTGAATTTTTGATCACCAGTACTTAAGTATTTAAGTGATCAAGGAAGCTGCTTCCTGGCTGGCTGATTACCCAGGGTCATCAAGGTTAAATGATGAGTCCAGAGTCATGTTGGCAAATGGTGGCAGTGTTCTGAGCTGCCTCTCAAAGTAACATTAACATTTATAGCACAAAGAAAAAATCTGTTCCATAATACTTGTTTAATGACACCCTGTTCCCAAATAGACAGTAAACAAGCAGGATGAAAGGCAAGAAATTGTTAATGTTTTTAATAACCCAGTAATATTTAAATAACAGACAGTAATTATCTTATTAAATCTAAATGAAGAACAGCAAAGTGAACTTTCCTGGAGTTGTAGTCTTGCTGAGGCATCCAGAGGCTCTAAGAAGTTAAAGATTAGTTGCTCCAGCGGAATTCTCTTTATGCTGAGAGAGCATTATTCCCTAGAGGTGATAAGTCAGGTTGGACTGGGAGTGGAGCTGAGAGAAGTAAACCAAAGTTGTTGCTTGAGAAAATGTCTCTGGAATGGAGAAAGGAATTCTGGGTTTTTAGAATACCAGAAATGAGCAAAAGAAAGGGAAATCTCTTCATAGGCACAAGAAGGCGCATAAAGGAAAATGACTTATCCAAGATCACTAACTTCTTTTTAGCAACAAAATACTAAACTTTGTGCCTTTCCATAACACCCTCCTGCACATAAACCAATTTTATCTGAATAGATAATTTCCAACAGTTAGGAGCACAGGCTTTCAAGGAAAATGACCTGAGTTCAGATTTGTTTGCTGCTATTTACTAGCTGTGTGAGCCTGAGTAAATTATTTTATGTTTTTGTACCTCCATTTCCTCATCTATAAAATAAGGATGATCATATAACCTACCTCATAATATTTTCAGGAGGATTAAATGAGTTAATATTTGTAAAGCACTAGGAGCAGTGCTTACCATAAAGTAAATGCTATATAATATTTTTGAATAGAACAAACAGGATTTTCACTTAATTTTAAACAAGTCCAATAGCCCCAGCAATTCAGTAGCAAGAGGGAGGTTTTCTTAGAGATCCCCATCTCTCCTTTCTGAGGCTTTCCATGTATGGTTTCCCTTCAAGCACCCACTCCCCATCAGATAGCACACTCCTCAAGTTTTCAGAACTCTGGTACTCTCTCCTCAACTACTCTGATGGCAAGAAGTGATCAGTCCAAAGACCTCTCACATTCACTGCCCCATCAGATCAGCATAATAACTCAGGGATAGAGCAATGATTTTATTTCCATTCTAGAGATGAGGACACAGGACTAGGAACTTGATGTGACTGGTATGGTTCTAGTTTAACAGGGTGCTATGATTCTAGTCCAAACTTTACTACTTACTTTTGTGTAACATAAGGTAGACATCTTCCCATCTCTGTACCTCAATTTACTCATCCACTTAATGAAGGGGCTAGATGAAACAATCTTACAAACAATCTGATTTAAAGATCACACAATTTGTTTGTAGTAGAGCAGGAACTGACTTTCTGTTAAGACACTCCTTGACTTTTCCTTGATGCCACATTTTGTTTTCAAATGAGTGAAGATTCTGAGAGAGCTCATAGAATAGGCTCAGCCCATTTTCCCTTCTACCTTACTTTCTTTTACTTAGCACAATAGGGTTAAACATGTTTTAATGTTATAAAATGTCAGAGCAAAGAAAGCCTTTGGAGACATCTTTTAGATCACTGGCTCTGAAACCAGAATGCATGTACCTCAAATGTCCTCCCAAATGCAGTGGAGATACATGAACTATAGAGCCACTGTCTCCTGGAGAACTGACTTTGCTAGAAGATTTGGAAGAGTTACATTAAAATAAATACATATTCATTATGGAGTGGAATGCAAAAAATGCAGATGAACTTTTTAAGGTATAGTAAATCTACAAAAAATTTGCACTTTGACTCGGACTGGAAAAAGTATGAAAAAAATTCTAAATCATCATATTGCAGTCAGTAAAGCTGATATCCAAAGAGAGGAAGAATCTTCCTCCCCAGGATCACAAAGAGATTTAAAAACAAAGAAATAACTTGAATCCAAATTACCGGCAACCTGGACAATTGTATTTTCTTCTATCTGGTCCTGCCTAGAAGGCAGAAGTGAGCCAAGGAGTGATTAAAGACTGTTTCTTGGTGCGTGAAGAAACACCTCACTGATATGGACAGGCTGCTTTGCTTCTCAAGAATGCAGTTTCTTCTTCAAGAAGTTGACCTGAGCATACAATATATGGATAATTTAACTTGGGCTCTGAATTGAGGATTCCTAGGTTTAAATACTAGCCCTGTGACTATTTAGCTGTTTCACTATGGACAAGTTACTTAACTTCTCTGTGCCTCAATTTCAAAGAAAAATGAGCAGACAATATCGCTTATCTCATAAGTTTTTTGTGAGAATTTAGTGAGTTAATATAGGAAAAGCACTTATAACAGTGCTAATTAGTTATGTTTTTTATTGTTTAAACTAAACAAACATGGAACTAGGCTTATAGCATTACTGCATCCTGAGACTTCTGTGAAACCTCAATGGCTGAGAACATAGTTTATAACCCACAGGTCATTGCAAAGGTGTTCCAGATTTGGGTGGTTGGGTATGGGATGTGTGACAAGCTGTGAACCTTTCAGAAAAAAATATCATCCAGAGTATCCTTATATCTAAGTAGATTGCAGGGCTTGTTCCTGAAATGGCTAAAGTAATGTCTTACATGAGCATTTAAATATGCATTTATATTTTTTAAAATAGACTGAATTCCCTCAGGAAAAATGTCTGACTCTATGGAAATTTTTTGGTGCCAGACACAGAGGAAAAAACAGTAAGATGACTATTGGACATTGTTCCAAATGTGGGAAATGGACCTTGAGACAGGCAGGGTCTCAGATATGGGGTTTGTTACCCTTGGCAATGAAGAGGCTTAGACTGAGTAGTACAGGAACTGCTGAAGGCAGGACCTGGGGTCCTGGCCTTCCCTAGGGAAGAGAGGCCCCTCATCAGTCATCTAGGCCTTAGTTAGCTGCCTGTTGCCATTTCTATGGCCTCACCAAGGCCTTTTCGAGCTTTCCCCATTTCTCTGTGTAGGTGATTACTATAGTTCTTACCCTCTAAGGCAGATTTTGAATGGGTTATATAAGCCATGTCCCCATGGCACCCCTCAGGTCCCCTGAGTCTGAATTATGACATTCATCATTTAAGTCATCTACCAACCATGTATCTTAATTTTAACTTTTACTGGCCCATTTGACTTTTGAAACAATTATTTCAAAGTTGTACCTCATAAACTCTAAAACATTCTATGGAGGCATCCTAGGAATTACATAGAAGGGATGGCTTCCCCACTTCAACTAGAACAGCTCCACTTTGATCTGTTTTCTATATTGAGTTCCCCTGTTGACTTTTATTTGTGTTTAAAAGTTATAGTGTTAAAAGCAGGTTGAAAATCCCTATCATAAACTGCTGAAATTATTTCAATAGTCCAGAAATGTCAATATGTTGGCAAACAAAGGACATTTCTTTGAGTTGTACTTCAGCTAGAATCAGACTGCATACCTTCAGCTTTGAGGCAAGAAAAAAAAGAAAGAAAGAAAAAACAACCATCATGCATGAAGGAGGGTTGATTTCTGCCTTCAAGAAACTGAAATTCAAATTAAGAAGGCAGAACAAACAGCCTGGAATCACCTGAGCCTTTAATAGTTCAGCTTGGTTCTAATTTTGTTAACTCAGAGGAGATATATCCTAAGGAAGAAGTGAAATTATACTGGCATCTGAAAGATGATAAAGTGGGCTGGGTATAGGCAAATACATGAGAGACAAGTAGAGAGGCAGAGATTGCAGTAAAGATAGTATTGGGAATAGGAGAGGTCATGGAGAGAGTGGGCTCTGTAAGGAACCAGGCCTGAGGATCAAGGAGAGCAGGAGAGAGAAGTTCATACTGGGGAGCAAGGAGAGAGAAGTTCATACTGGGGAGCAAGGAGAGAGAAGTTACCCAAGATGGGGAGACCCAGTAATGCCAAGCAGAAGAATTTGGAATCAATGCACATTTTGGCCATATATGGGGTAGATACTGTAGGAAAGGGGCCAGTAAAAGAAGCAGCACTAACAGGAAGACTTAAATGGTGATACAGGTGAGGGCTATTCAAAGGTTGTCTTGGAGACAAGAGTCCCACTTGCCACAAGTTCAGTGCTTTAGTCATCATTCATTTTCCTTTTGTTATTGCTGGCCAAGGCCCATATCTCCACCTCTCATAGAACCTTGCATGGCAATGTATACAAAGTAAATGTTCAAATAATGTTTGTGAACACAAAATGAAAGCCACTTAAAAGACAAAACCAAAAGCCTTATGTGGCTAATGAATGCTTGGAGGTATCTATCTTTACTGTCCCAGCATCTTTCCAGAGTTTTCCCATACCTCAGACAGTCTGCACACCCCCTGTTCCTATGAGTTTATGAACTCCTTAGACATGCTTCATTCTTCTCATTTTTAGATGGGAAAACTAAGTTTCAGTAAATAAAAGGACTTGCCCAGGATAACTGAGGTAATGGCTTAGGTGTGAGTGAACCCTAGGGCTTTTGATCACAAATCCATTGTTATTCCTGAATCTCTGGTCTACTTGGAAACAGGTGCTAAGAGCCAGCTGCCGTTCTCTATTCACTATCTGGTCAAATATCTAGATCCTCTCTTCCCTCACTAAGGCATGAAGAATAAAGATAATTAACTAATATGAAGTGGTGGGAACACTGGAATTGAAGTCAAAGGTCCTAGTTTCTATTATGAGTTCTGCCATAGCACCAGGTTCAGTTCAGTAGTTCAGTCATGTCCAACTTTTTGCCACCCCATGGACTGCAGCACACCAGGCTTACAAGTCCATCACCAACTCCCAGAGCTTGCACAAATTCTCGTCCATTGAGTTGGTAATGCCATCAAACCACCTCAACCTCTGTCATCCCCTTCTCCTGCCTTCAATCTTTCCCAACATCAGGGTATTTTCCAGTGAGTCAGTTCTTCACATCAGGTGGCCAAAGTACTGGAGTTTCAGCTTTAGTATCATTCCTTCCAAAGAAAACACAGGGCTAATCTCCTTTAGAATGGACTGGTTGGATCTCCTTGCAGTCCAAGGGACTCTCAGGAGTCTTCTCCAACACCACAGTTCAAAAGCATCAATTCTTTGGCACTCAGCTTTCTTTATAGTCCAACTCTCACATCCATACATGACTACTGGGAAAACCATAGCTTTGACTAGGTGGACCTTTGTTGGAAAAGTAATGTCTCTGCTTTTTAATAGGTTTAATATGCTGTCATAGAGCCTGAAGAACTATGGACAGAAGTTCATGACATTGCACAGTAGGCAGTGAGCAAAACCCTCCCCAAGAAAAGGAAATTCATAAAAGACAAAATCGTTGTCTGAGGAGGACTTACAAATAACTGAGAACCCAGAGGGATGGGATGGGAAGGGTGTGGGAGGAGGGTTAAGGATGAGGGGACACATGTACACCCGTGGCTGATTCATGTCAATGTACGGCAAAAAACACAATATTGTAAAGTAATTAAGCTCCATTGAAAATAAATAAAATCATTAAAAAAAAAAGAAAGAAGAGAAACTAAAGGCAAAGGAGAAAAGGAAAGATACACCCATTTGAATGCAGAGTTCCAAAGAATAGCAAGAAGAGATAAGAAAGCCTTCCTCAGTGATCAATGCAAAGAAATAGAGGGAAAGAATAGAATGGGAAAGACTAGAGATCTCTTCAAGAAAATTAGAATGTTTCATGCAAAGATGATGGGAAATAGATGGGGAAACAGTGGAAACAGTGTCAGATTTTATTTTTTGGGCTCCAAAATCACTGCAGATGGTGATTGCAGCCATGAAATTAAAAGACGTTTACTTCTTGGAAGGAAATTGTGACCAACCTAGATAACATATTCAAAAGCAGAGACATTACATTGCCTACAAAGGTCCATCTAGTCAAGGCTATGGTTTTTCCAGTGGTCATGTATGGATGTGAGACTTGGACTGTGAAGAAAGCTGAGTGCCGAAGAATTGATGCTTTTGAACTGTGGTGTTGGAGAAGACTCTTGAGAGTCCCTTGAACTGCAAGGAGATCCAACCAGTCCACTCTAAAGGAGATCAGCCCTGGGTGTTCTTTGGAAGGAATGAAGCTAAAGCTGAAACTCCAGTACTTTGGCCATCTCATGTGAAGAGTTGACCATTGGAAAAGACTCTGATGCTGGGAGGGATTGGGGGCAGGAGGAGAAGGGGGCGACAGGATGAGATGGCTGGATGGCATCACCAACTCGATGGACTTGAGTTTGAGTGGACTCCGGGAGTTGGTGATGGACAGGGAGGCCTGGCGTGCTGCAATTCATGGGGTCGCAAAGAGTTGGACAAGACTGGGCGACTGAACTGGACTGAACTGATGCAAAGATGGGCACAATAAATGACAGAAATGGTATGGACCTAACAGAAGCAGAAGAGATTAAGACGAGGTGGCAAGAATACACAGAAGACCTATACAAAAAGGATCTTCATGACCCAGATAATCACAGTGGTGTGATCACTCACCTAGAGCCACATATCCTGGAATGTAAAGTCAAGTGGGTCTTAGGAAACATCACTACAAACAAGACTAGTGGAGGTGATGGAATTCCACCTGACCTATTTCACATCCTAAAAGTGCAGCATTCAAAATGCCAGGAAATTTCGAAAACTCAGCAGTGGCCACAGGACTGGAAAAGGTCAATTTTCATTCCAACCCCAAAGAAAAGCAATGCCAAAGAATGTTCGGATACTGCACAATTGCACTCATCTCATACGCTAGCAAAGTCATGCTCAAAATTAACATATCTGTAAATTGGGCACCCAAGAGATCTTTCCTGCATGGTTCATGTTCTCAGGCCAAGAAGAATGCATCTCTCTAGCCTGCTAAGGTAAGCCCAGACTGTAATGCTCTCAACCATGATTATTTCCACCTATTCCCCTATCTCCCAGTGAGCTAGGTCAATTTATCAAAAGGAAGTCTGCAGACCTAGGATCAGACCTAGGAGCATTTTTAATGATTGTGATGCCTTGAATCACTGAGCTTGGCTGGCTCTGGTATATTCACTCTATCACACACTTTTATCAAATGGGTCCCTTTGCCTATTTAGCAAGTTCTTTCCTAACCTGGAAGCTCCTAAATTCTGCTCTTTGCCTTGATCCTTCATTGTGTTTATGCATTATTCTTAGATACCCAGGGGCAATTCTGATTGGTGCATCCTTGCTCATAAGTCTGGAAGATTAGATTATATAGTTTATTTATAACTGCCAGTGCAAAGATGGGCACTTTCAATGACTGCAGCAAATAAATAAAATAAAAATAATGGCCTCCTTTGTCCTTTCTTGTTAAACTTGCCTAGGGATATTATCACTGGGTAAGAAGAAGGCGAAAACATGGCCTTGCTGAAAGTTTGCTTGACTAGGGCCTCATTTCAACAATTTATTTTTTCTCCAACCCCATTTCACATTATATCTGTCTCCTCTTCTCATCAGTGTAGGTAATATACTCATCACAAATCTGTGAGAACAGAAGACAGGCCATGTACTTCAGTCTAATTCTCCTCTCTTATATTACTTCAAAATTCTATATCATAAGGAGTCATGATCCTCACATCTCCAGTTGAGTAACTGAACTCCCAACTACCCAGAAATATCCCCCTCAGAGAGTTTTTCCCTTTTGGGCCGCTAATGAAGCCACATGTTGTGATGGAAAGAGATCTTCAGAGGTACCA
Source organism: Cephalophus harveyi (assembly GCA_006410635.1). NCBI lineage: Eukaryota > Metazoa > Chordata > Mammalia > Artiodactyla > Bovidae > Cephalophus > Cephalophus harveyi. Next base: position 528,639 of record SJYT01083407.1, on the reverse strand, counting down.
GGATCTGGGTTCAAAAATCTATTCACTCCTAGTAGAATTTTGAGGAAGTGACTTTTCTTTAAGTCTCAACTGAGAATTACTAGAGGATTACAGATAAAAATTCTTTCTATAAATTTACACTGGATTCAAATTCTTCGTGAATTCCAGCAAATTACTTCACTTCTCTATGTCTCAGTTTCCTCATTTGTTAAGGAGTATCATAATGGAATAAGCTTGCAGCATTGTTGAGAACATTAAATGATATAATTTGTGGTATGGGTTTAGCCTAGTGTTTTAAATAAAGCAAGTAATTGATAAATGCTAGCCATTATTACTAGTAATAAAATCAGGCAGATAACAAAAGCATTGCTGTGGAAAGAGCATTGTGTTTGAAAAAAAAAAAAAAAAAAAAAGGCCTGGCACTAACTTCCAGCTCTGTTACTCATTAGCTGGTTGAGACCTTGATTTACCCTTAATTTCTCTCAACCTCAAGTTCCTCATCCATAAAACAGGGCTAATAATAATGTCTATTATACCAGATCATTGCAAGAATGACACAAGATCAGTAGTTATTTAAAATGTGTTGCATCTAAGTCTTGTCAACCAACATTGTTGAGCTTCTACTGTGTAACATACTATAGGCTCAAGGCTTGGGGTTGGGGGGAGACAGTGAAGCTATGGTGATTATGGTCACCATTTAAGATCTCATGGTCTAACCACGGCATATAGTCCCATAAACAAATAATTGAAGTACAAAATATGAGCCATCATTATAGAATTGTGTATGAGTTTCAAGGAAGTCAGGTTACTGATATATATAAAAGGGCTTCAGGGAATGTAAAGGCCAATAAAAATGTAGGTGATTACTACAATGTCAACTTAGGTGATAAGCAACCTAAAGTAAAAAAGTCACATTGAGTAAAGTAGTAGCTTTCCCCTACTCTTGCCATCTGCAGACCATTTGTGGTTGGATGGGTTTAGAGAAGGTACTGAAGCTTTCAGAGCCTACCTGCTATTAACATCACCACTGTACTTCATCCACACAACTCATGGGGTGAATGTCAAAGAAATTGTGAAAATAAGTGAATATCTAGATCAAGAAGATGAGAAAACAAGGTGGCAATAATTAGGAAAGGCTTCCTGGAGGAGGTGGTGCTTGAGTTGGCTTTTGAAAAGAGAAGAGGAATTTTCTTAATGAACATAATAAGAAGAGCATTCCAGAGCAAGGTGAAAGCAAAGAGATGTATAATCACCTGGTATGATTGGACAGTGCTGTACCTATTTCATTCTTGGAGAATTCAATTTTAAGAGGAAACAGTAAGAAATGAGAATGGAGAGATACATAGGTGCCTGATAAAGAGAAAGAGAAAAAAAAAAAAAACCTTAATGTCCTAATAGTGAAAGCATCTATTTTTTATTAATATTTTAAAATAGTACTTATGTAACACTTACTATGCACTAGCCACTATTCTAAGCACTTTATAGATATTAATTCATTTAATACTCAAAAGAATAGTGTAAGATAAGTACTATTACTGAGGCACACAGAGATTAATTAACTTGTCTAGCACCTCATCGGAGAAGGCAATAGCAAGCCACTCCAGTACTCTTGCCTAGAAAATCCCATGGATGGAGGAGCCTGGTAGGCTGCAGTCCATGGGGTCGCTAGGAGTCGGTCGCGAGTGAGCGACTTCACTTTCACTTTTCGCTTTCACACAATGGAGAAGGAAATGGCAACCCACTCCAGTGTTCTTGCCTGGAGAATCCCAGGGACGGGGGAGCCTGTTGGGCTGCCGTCTATGGGGTCGCACAGAGTCGGACACGACTGAAGCGACTTAGCAGCAGCAGCAGCAGCAGCAGCAGCAGCAGCAGCACCTCATAGACAGCAAACAACAGAGCCAGGATTTCTACCAAGGAATTCTAGTTCCAGAGTCCTTACAGAGGTAAGAGCTAAAATATAATCTCTTTCTTGTACCCTCATCCAGGCCACTTACTCCCATAATCTCAGCTAGATCTGAGACTTTGTATTTATGTGCTCTTGTACCATATGGGCTGGTCAATTTGTCCCTGAGAGCTCAGACCTTTTTGATGTATATCTCTGTACTTCCTAGAGTTCCAGAAATTTATCTCCTTTTCAGCATTTGTGATGATAATATGACATATTTTCTGCTTTTTTTGGCCTGAATTAAAAACTGTCTGATAATACTAGACATCATCTCACTGGTGTCTTAACAAACTGTGTCATTCACCCCATGAGTTGCATGGATGAAGGGCAATGGTGATGCTAGTTGCAGGTAGGCTCTGAAAGCTTTAGTACCTTCTCTGAGCCCATCCAATCACAAATGGTCTGCAGATGCCAAGAGTAAGGGAAAGCTACTACTCTACTCAATATGCCTTTTTTACTTCAGGTTATTTATCACCTAAGTTGACATCATAGTAATCATCTACATTTTTATTGGCCTTTACATTCTCTGAAGTCCTTTAATATGCATCAGTCCTCTGACTTCCTTGAAGAGCTTCTAAAGTCAGTATTAAACTTTTTTTTTTTTTTTTTCAAAAAAAGAAACTCAAATTCAGAGAGGGAAAATAACCTGGCCAAAGTCACACAGCTAGTGAGAGCCAGGTACACACTACACAACTCTAAGGGTCCAAAAGCTTTTGCTCATTCTACTGCTAAAGTGATCATTAAAGTGACCTGTATCAAGAACATCTGGTTCTGGATTCTGAAATGGGGAGTGAATATGGAAAGCTTTGATGGATTCCATGAAGTTCTTAGGATTGTACAACTTCTGACCACAGTCAGAGGAAACCTTCAGAGACACTTAGAGGCTATCTTGCTGGAAGCCTCATGGCCTCAAGACCATCTGATTGTCTAAATTACCCCCACCACTGACCCATCAATGTCAGCATTTCTGTTTATTAGGTAAAGAGTTGTGTTTATCTGAGGAAAGTTTTTCTTCCAGCTCTTTACTCTCATTTACACAATGAGTTAATCCTTATCACTACTGTTCCACACACAGGCATTCTTCTATTACTTGCTAGTTCTGGGTACACTCTCAAAATACAGGTCAAACTGCTTTCCCTATAGCTATTGATACTTAAATGCTAATCTAATACTTATTTTTCTTCATCTGAATTCTACCTTTCTTCAACATGCTCCCACACCTAAGCCTTCCATATGCTTGGAGAGAGAAACTTTAAAAGCCTTAACATTTCTTCTTCAGTATAGTCAAACATGCCTTTCTTTCTCCTCATAGCATCTGAGTTTTCTGTCTTGTTTGAACACTTTCTTCTTAAGAAGGTCTTTCCAAGATTATGCAAATGTTCTCTCTGACAAAAGACAGAAAAGCCAAAGTCAAAAACCAAATAATAAACTGGGGAAATATTAGCAACTGATATGACAAAGGATTAGTGTCCTTACTTGAGTTAATTCTTTTCAACCCACAAGATTTTTATTTTCATGCCATTAGGTCTATTTTCTTTTTTTCTAATCCAGTGGTTATTGAACTAAAGTCCATGATCTTTTAACTATTCAAAGAACAAAGAAAGTTGCTTTTATCCATCTGAGGGTGAAATTAGATGATGTTTGTAAAAACATATGCATGATATGAATCATTTTGTCTAGAGAAAGAAACAGCTGTGCATCTGTGTATATGTGTTTAAACAAATTAGTAAGAGTATAGAAAAAGCTGTGGAAGGAATTATGCCAAACTGATAATATCAGTTATCTCCTGAAAATTGGATAGCAAGAGACTTGAAGGAAATAATTAACTTTTTAGTTATATGTCTTTGTGTTTATCACTTGTTATAATGATATGGAATTGCTTGTTATAAAAAAAAATAGCCTACACTCTACTCCTTCATACTTCCTTTGATGTTATTTAGTCTTGAATTTTGTGTGTGTGGCAGTATTAGGAGTAGAGAACTGAAAAGGAACAACAAACAAGCTTTCAGAAACTCAGAGAAATTAAGTAGCTTGCACATCTAATAAGCAGAGCTAGGATAAGACCCAAAAAACTTAAATCAAGTATGGAAAAAAAGTAAGAACCCCTGGAAGCTTTTAAAGGACAAGTGATTTAGCAGTCAGCCTCCAGAAAACTGCAGTAAGATCATCTAGGATTTTTCCTTAAAGTCAAAATCCTGTGTTCTCTTCCCATATCAGCACCTCTGCAAGACTGATTACAACGAACTCAAGAAAGGTAATTCGTCCCAATAAAGCCCAATTTGCTTCTTGTTTTCTTGATTGGATCACACAAACCAGGGTAGTAAACACATAGATAATTGGTCCAAGAGTGTTGCCTCCTCTTTTTAGAACTCTATCTTTCCAAAGCCCCTCTCTCAACACATTCCCCTGATCAAAAATGTCAGTGGCTCCCAATGCTTTCCATATTAATTCTAAACTCCACATTCTGGTCTTCAGCATCTTCAATAAGATGCTCTAGGTGCACTCAAGGGGATTCCCAGTGGCTCAGATGGTAAAGAATCTGCCTGCCATGCAGGCGATCCAGGTTCGATCTCTGGGTTGGGAAGATTCCCTTGAGAAGGAAATGGCAATCCACTCTACTATTCTTGCCTGGAAAATCCCATGGACAGAGGAGCCTGGCGAACTACAGTCCATGGGGTCACAAAAAATTGGACACGACTGAGCAACTTTCACATAACATTCAACATTGAATGGTTTGTCTAGGCTTTATAAGGTTTAATTTAAATCTAGAAAATTTAATCTAGAGGGTAGTAGTTATGGCTGGGATCCTAGACTTAAGAATTCTGCATTGGAATCTTCTTTATACCACTTATGAACTGTACAACCTTGAACAGATTATTTAACCTCTTTAACCCTCAATTTTCTCATCTATAAAATGATGAGGAAATAATGCCCCTTTTATGGGACTGTTCTGAGAATGACATGAGCTAACCTATGTAAAGAGTTTGTTATAGAACTAAGTTCAATTATATTAGGGATAATAATAATAATTATTGTACTTATTGGAAAATAATTTCCATGAACACAATCATCTAAGCTGGCAACATTTACTGATGACCTCTTTCTCCACAAAGTTATAGGAAAGACAATTTTATGGAACTCAGCAAATGGCAACCCACTCCAGTGTTCTTGCCTGGAGAATCCCAGGGATGGGGGAGCCTGGTGGGCTGCCATCTATGGGGTCACACAGAGTCGGACACGACTGAAGCGACTTAGCAGCAGCTCTTCAGGAAATTTGCAAGAAGTCTTCCAGACATGTAAATCAGCCCAACTTCACACACACACACACACACACACACACAAAGAAATGCTTACAAACACACACAGTATTCTGTATATAGTCATAGACAAAAGCTCCCCTTCCCCACATACCCATGTGTATATACTTAGATATATATCCATTCTTGCTAAGTGTTAGAGTACTTGATTAAAAAAAAAAATTGTCCTGAATGTTAAGAAAAATTTCATTGCTGTGCTGAGCAGACAGACTCTCAGACACTGCTTATGCCCTTGTAATAAATATGAATATAATGAAAGGATAGAAAAAAATGCTGTAGACAAAACTTCCGGGTAAGAGCTGTCTGAAGGTACTCCCCATGGAGACAATGAGCCAGGCACTGCAGTGAGATGCCAATCTTTCCTTTTTATTTAATCATTTTGCAGGATGTTTTTAAGGCAAACCAGATAGACAGATTGTACCTATTGCCAGGGAGAGGAGAATTGAGAGGGAGGCTTCTGGGACTGAATGCTCTGACCTGCCTGTGGTTAGAAAGTCCCTCAAACTTGATGTACCCTAAAAAAAAGTTAACTGTTAACCTTCTGGGGCTAGAGAGATGGAGAGTGGGGGATCTGGCTGTTCTGTTGGGAAAGGGGAGACTAGGCTGATCTCTTTTAAATATCTGAGGGTCAGAAATTGCCCAAAGGATCAACTTTTCCAGGAATTCTTATATGACTGCCCCTGCCATTCCCCAGGCTGAGATTCCATAACCCCTATGCTTACCTCTGCCATGGCACTTGCCACCCTGTGCTGTAACACTCTATCTGCTTTGTTTATCATCTAATTTTGGGCTTAGCTTAGTTCCTGATATATAATAGGCACTGCATATATAAATGTATGGGGATTCCCTGGTGGCTCAGCGGTAAAGAATCTGCCTGTAATGCAGGAGACCTGGGTTTGATCCATTGGTTGAGAAGATTCCCCTGGAGGAGGGCATGGCAACCCACTCCAGTATTCTTGCTTGGAGAATCCCATGGATAGAGGAGCCTGGCAGGCTGCAGTCCATAGGGTCGCACAGAGTCAGACATGACTGAAGTGACTAAGCAGCAGCAGCATACAAATGTATATATAATTGGTGACTTCCTGTCTGACTGTTTACTTTTCTACTCTCCCACATGACTGAGATTTTGTATTCTCATGATACTGTGTATTCCCAGGACCCACAGAGTTTAGCACATAGTGGATGCTTGATGTTTATAGAATCAAGATGATTTAGTTCTCTTATAGTCTCCTGAGGACTATCTTATGTCTTAGTTTACTTATTCAAAAAATTGGGATAATAATATGCCTTCTACATAGAATTTCTGGGAGGAGTCAAGAAGTTAATAAGTGACAAATGCTTGATGCAGTAGCTGGCAGAAATATTGTTGCTGTTGTTTACATTATTATTATCACTTTCAGACCTGATGATGGGGACAGGTCTATCAAACTATATGGGTCTTGGTCAGGATAGTCCAATGGCACCCCACTCCAGTACTCTTGCCTGGAAAATCCCACGGACGGAGGAGCCTGGTAGGCTGCAGTCCATGGGGTCGCTGGGAGTCAGACACGACTGAGCGACTTCACTTTCACTTTTCACTTTCATGCATTGGAGAAGGCAATGGCAACCCACTCCAGTGTTCTTGCCTGGAGAATCCCAGGGACAGGGGAGCCTGGTGGGTTGCCATCTCAAGGGCTGCAGTCTCTAGGGCTGCACAGAGTCAGACACGACTGAAGTGACTTAGCAGCAGCAGCAGCAGCAGGATAGTCCCTGGGAGTCACATGAGAGTGAGGAAGGCAGTTAAACCTGTAGGTTTCTGTCTCCCTATCCCATCATGTTACCTCCACTTAGGTACTTTGTGCAGTATTAAAGCTGTAGCTGAACTTAGAAGGCATGATTACAAGGCTCTTGAGAGTACCTTGGACAGTAAAGAGATCTAACTAGCCAATCCTAAAGGAAATCAACCCTGAATATTCATTGGAAAGACTGATGTGGAAGCTTAAGCTCCAATACTTTGGCTACCTGATGCAAAGTGCTGACTCATTGGAAAAGGCCCTGATGCTGGGAAAGATTGAGGGCAGGAGGAGAAGGGGGTGACAGAGGATGAGATGGTTGGATGCCATCACTGACATTATAGGCATGAATTTGAGCACACTCTGGGAAATAGTGAAAGACAGGGAAGCTTGGCATGGTGCAGTCCATGGGGTCTCAAAGACTTGGACATGACTGAGTGACTGAAAAACAACCATAAAACTGCAAGCTTTCTGAGAACAGGGCCAAGTCATATTCCACTATGGAACGTGATTTGGAGTTTATCAGAGGAAACTCTTAGGGAGTATTTGCCAAGGATTGGGACCTGAATGGTAGCGACACAGTGCCAACTATGGTCTGGAAGCTTCCTTTCTTTGCTGGAATGTCTTGCTTCCCTGGTGGCTCAGAGGTTAAAGTGCCTGCCTGGAATGCAGGAGACCCAGGTTCGATCCCTGGGTAGGGAAGATCCCCTGGAGAAGGAAATGGCAACCCACTCCAGTACTCTTGCCTGGAGAATCCCATGGAGGGAGGAGTCTGCTAGGTTACAGTCCATGGGGTCACAAAGAGTCGGACACGACTGAGTGACTTTACTTTCACTTTCCACTAATTCAGCTCTTCTCCTCCCCAAGTACATAATGGAAGGCAGACATGAACATTTCATAGCAGGGAAGTGAGAAAGACACAGAAATCTGCTTGCTGGCCTGCTGGTCTTTGTAGTGGGAGAGCAAATTAGCCAAGATGGCATGTTCAGGCTCTCCCATCTCATATCTTGTAAATAATGATAATGTAACAAATGAGATCATTTATAGCATGACACATGTATGTCACGAGGTACTCACTTGGTCATGGGCTACTTTGTGTGGTACACCTGTATAAGCTTCACCATGAAAGCCCTGGCTGCTGCTGCATTAAGGCTACATTGAAGTGACATTATGGTTATGTTATATGAGTTTATGCTATTGCTACATTATGGCTGTGCTATGGTTGCCTTATGGTTATGTTGTGGCTGCTACTATGGCTGCTGCATCGGCCAGGAGAAAGGCTGTGTTTTGGCTGCTGTGCCAGCCAGGAGAGAATAAATGTGTCTGCACTTCCTATAGCTCCTCGAGTCTCTTTTCAGCCTCTTAGTTCATGCCTTGCCTACCCTGGGTTCAGCAAACAATGTGAACAGCAACACAATTGGCACTGTAAGCATGAATCAGCACTACAGTCTTCCTTTGAAAGGAGGTGAGATGTTAATGATATCGGCTCAGGATACCTCCATCTTCTTTCTTCTATCATCTAACACTCTAAGGACGTTAGTTGTGGAGATTGCTGTGGAGATACTGGTAGAAGTGCTAGGGCCAGGGGTAGGAAGATGGGGAAATTAAACAAGGTTCTAACACAGATCCATCATGTAACTGAAAGCCAGGCCCCTCCCTGAGTATAGGAATAAGATCTTCACATTAATATAGCCTTTTGAAGTTTATAATTCTCTTCTACATCCATTTTCTATTTTTAAGGTTCAAAATAGCTTTTTGAATAGTACAAAGCAGATATAATTATTTAAACCATATATGAGGAGCTTATATTCTTTATCTACATAGTTCTCAGAATCCATACATCCTCCTCATCAGCCCCATTTGTGGGGAAAAAAAAAAAACATACTTATATCGGTTTTCAGAAGGCTACTATTTTGGCCTGACATCCTCAAATTCCTCAGTTCAAGTAATCACTGGGAATAAAGGTCATGGCATACTGTTTCTCTTCCCTCAACCTTAGTTCTCCAAGAAGCCTTTCATAACAGTTTACTGAGGGAAAATATAAGGAAGAAATGGGTCACACTGTGCTATAACATCTCAGAACTTCAGTGTCCTCATATGAATGGTGGACATCATTGGTTTGTTACACAGTTGTTTGAAGATTAGAGAGAATACAAGGATAGCATCTAACTGAAGCCAGAAGTGATAATGGTTCTCATGACATTCATGCCAGTCTATAGTCTCATGAATGTAACCCAGGGAACAAGGTGCCTAAATAGGAGGAAGACCTTTGTCTAGAGACATTTCTGATATTTCAATGTAAAGTAATAAGGAAGTATATATATTGAGTTCTCACTGGGGATCTAATAGGCTGCTCCTCCAGTAGAAAATATCATGACATGAGATAACCCAATTGAAGAGAAAGGATTGAATAAAGGACAATGAAATTAGATTTTCCCAGAATTATGAACCCAGTTTTATAAACATTTATCAATTTATATAAACAAATAAGGGGGAAAGGAAAACTACACATACATTGAGGGCCAAATATAGTATCCCTTTTGACCCTCACACTCTGAGCTGTAGGGTGAAGGAAACCTCTGTAGAATAAGACACCAGGGATTCTAACTCAAGAGCCTCATTCTAGTACTACATTACACTTTTATCTGTCTTTAGCAAGGGTAGCCATGGCTCTTCCTCTTTAGATCAGTGGTGAGCAATATTTTTTCCATAAAGGACTAGATAGAGAATATTTTAGGCTTTCCGGGCAACAAGTGATTTATACTCTCCCCTTTACACTACCTTCTTCTCCTCCTCCTTCTTCTCTTCCTCCTTTTCCTTTTCCTTCCCCTCCTCTACCACCTCCTCCTCATTCTCCTTTTTCTAACATTTCAGTCAGTTCAGTTCAATTCAGTCGCTCAGTCATGTCCAACTCTTTGTGACCCCATGAATTGCAGCATGCCAGTCCTCTCTGCCCATCACGAACCCCCAGAGTTTACCCAAACTCATGTTCATCAAGTCGGTGATGCCATCCAGCCATCTCATCCTCTGTCGTCCCCTTCTCCACCTGCCTTCAATCCCTCCCAGCATCAGGGTATTTTCCAATGAGTCAACTCTTCGCATGAGGTGGCCAAAGTATTGGACTTTCAGCTTCAGCATCAGTTCTTCCAATGAACAGCCAGGACTGATCTCCTTTAGAATGGACTAGTTGGATCTCTTGTAGTCCAAGGGACTCTCAAGAGTCTTCTCCAACACCATAGTTCAAAAGCATCAATTCTTCAGCACTCAGCTTTCTTCACAGTCTAATTCTCACATCCATACATGACCAGTGGAAAAACCATAGCTTTGACTAGATGGACCTTTGTTGGCAAAGTAATGTCTCTGCTTTTGAATATGCTATCTAGGTTGATCATAACTACTATCTTCCAAGTAGTAAGCGTCTTTTAATTTCATGGCTGCAATCACCATCTGCAGTGATTTTGGAGCCCCCCAAAATAAAGTCTGACACTGTTTTCACTGTTTCCCCATCTATTTCCCATGAAGTGATGGGACCAGATGCCAGGATCTTCATTTTCTGAATGTTGAGCTTTAAGCCAACTTTTTCACTCTCCTCTTTCACTTTCATCAAGAGGTTTTTTAGTTCCTCTTCCCTTTCTGCCATAAGGGTGGTATCATCTGCATATCTGAGGTTATTGATATTTCTCCCAGCAATCTTGATTCCAGCTTGTGCTTCTTCCAGTCCAGCATTTCTCATGATGTACTCTGCATATCAGTTCAATAAACAGGGTGGCAATATACAGCCTTGACATACTCCTTTTCCTGTTTCTAACCAGTCTGTTGTTCCATGTCCAGTTCTAACTGTTGCTTCCTGACCTGCATATAGGTTTCTCAAGAGGCAGGTCAGGTGGTCTGGTATTCCCATCTCTTTCAGAATTTTCCACAGATTATTGTGATCCACACATTCAAATGCTTTGGCATAGTCAATAAAGCAGAAATAGATGTTTTTCTGGAACTCTCTTGCTTTTTCCATGATCCAGTGGATGTTGGCAATTTGATCTCTGGTTCTTCTGCCTTTTCTAAAACTAGCTTGAACATCTGGAAGTTCACGGTTCACATATTGCTGAAGCCTGGCTTGGAGAATTCTGAGCATTACTTTACTAGCATGTGAGATAAGGGCAATTGTGCAGTAGTTTGAGCATTCTTTGGCATTGCCTTTCTTTGGAATTGGAATGAAAACTGACCTTTTCCAGTCCTGTGGCCACTGCTGAGGTTTCCAATTTTGCTGGCATATTGAGTGCAGCACTTTCACAGCATCAACTTCCAGGATTTGAAATAGCTCCACTGGAATTCCATCACCTCCACTAGCTTTGTTCGTAGTGATGCTTTCTAAGGCCCACTTGACTTCACATTCCAGGATGTCTGGCTCTAGATTAGTGATCACACCATCATGATTATCTGGGTCATGAAGATGTTTTTTGTATTGTTCTTCTGTGTTTTCCTGCCACCTCTTCTTAATATCTTCTGCTTCTGTTAGTTCCATACCATTTCTGTCCTTTATTGAGCCCATCTTTGAATGAAATATTCCCTTGGTATCTCTGATTTTCTTGAAGAGATCTCTCATCTTTCCCATTCTGTTCTTTTCCTCTATTTCTTTGCATTGATTGCTGAGGAAGTCTTTCTTATCTCTCCTTGCTATTCTTTGGAACTCTGCATTCTGATGACTATATCTTTCCTTTTCTCCTTTGCTTTTTGCTTCTCTTCTTTTCACAGCTCTTTGTAAGGCCTCCTCAGACAGCCATTTTGCTTTTTTGCTTTTCTTTTCCATTGGGATGGTCTTGATCCCTGTCTAACATTTAACAGCCATTTATTTGCCTATAAGCTTTTGTACATGGGCTTTAATTTGCCTTCCCCTACTTTAATGCCTTGAGCGACATGTTCTCTGACTTGCTGTGTTTCCTTCTTATGGCACTGGATAGCCACTCTCCTTGAGTTTGGTGCCAGAAGTGGGAAGCAGCAAAACAGAATGCAATTACTGATGTGTATATTCACTTTTACCTACTTCTTGGAGAAAAGACAAGCAGGAAAGCCATGCATGTGCATATTCCATATATTAACTGATTCTCAACTGCTGGTGGTATGCCAAACACTACGGATTACCTCATTATATTTTACAACATCATTCTGAGGTACAAATTATCACTTTCTTTTATGGTAAGAGAAAATGAAACTCAAAGGAAAGAGGCAATTTTTCTAAAGTCACCCAGATAAGAAACAGGATGACCCTAGAATCCATGTGTAATTTCACCAAATATTTACTGCACCTTACATAAAAGAAGAAAATGAGGACCAAGGAGAGGATGATTCAGACTACTGTGACAAGAGTAATTAATCACTGTATCTTGAGCTTTTTGTCAGTGAAGACATAATTAGCAACATTAATAGTTTGTACAGAAACAAAGTTTCTTTTTATAGGACTGAATTATAAAATGAAAATACTATTATTGCTTCTGGTGTTCAGTTCTATATGAGTCAAATGTATTGTTGCAGGCTGACTTTGTATCTGCTCTGTACCAAGTTCTATCTTCAGGGTTGAAGATAACTATACAGTCTAGAATCATTGGAAGGTCAAAATCTGGGAAGGAAGATACGTCAATTTCTAACTCTAAAACATGACAGGCAAATAATTTCCCCCTTGTTCCTATAACTAAAGTAGAATGAAAGCTCATTTTCTAATTTTTTCTATGTTTACTGTTCTTCACAGATTATCAAGTGATGACACTTTTATTCTCTCATTTACTTGTCACAGCAAACCAGGAAAATAGGTTCTACCATTGCTGTTTTACAATTGATAAGACTGAGGCCCTGGAAAATGCCTAATTTACCTAAAGTCCTGGTTTGTTAGCCCTAGTTCTTTGTATCTGCCATACCCCATTTTCTTCCTTAGAAAAAGAGGCTGTCAGACAAAATATAGAGCCTATCAATTTTGTGTTGTGGATTAGGACCTTCCAAGTACTAAGAAGATTAGGGAGGAGAGTATTCTCATACAAGAGGAAGCCAAGGCTGGTAAAGACCTCTTTGGGTTCTAAAGGTAGGGCTGGGCCTTAGAGTCAAGGGAAATGCTATTCTTAAATGCTATAAATCAGGTAAGCTATAAGGCCACAGGAACTTTATAGGTTTTATAGTGTAGCGACTACCTTCTACAACAATCCCATATTCCCTCCCCATTTTATGAATGATGACATCAAGTTTCAGAGTGGAATCTATAACTCAGGATTTCAGATCCCTCGCCTGACTCAATCCCTGTCTTCCCTTTGCCCCGAGGCTTTTTTTAGTACAGTTCTGCCTGAAATCTTGCTTTTCTGGCTGGATTTCCAATTCTAACCCTCTATCCCTGCTCCTCCTATCATCATGTGCCCTTTTGTTCCTTGTGAAGTGCATAGACTTCAAGGCCATTTTGCAGTCACCAGTACTCCCTGCCCTAGGGGTTACTGGTGATGTTGATAACAGAAGAGAAAAAAGCAAAATTCATAATGCCCGAGCACAGTCCCACACCAGGCCCTGTGCTATACAATCTTATGTGGTTCTGCCTCAAAATCCTGTTTCTTGGCCCTTATATCCTTACTTAGCAAAATGAAGAATTTGAAGTCTAAAGCCCTTAAAGGTCTTATGTTCTATGGGCCTTTGACTCAATGGCTCTATTTTTACTAAATTAATTTTCACATCTCTGTGAAAGCAGACTTGTGAAAAATACTGCCAGGAATTTGGAATATGAAATGGCAGCCTCTCTGTACTAAGTGCAAAAAGAGAGACGGAAAAACACACACACACACACACAGAGAGAGAGAGAGAGGACTAAGAAATAGGCACTTATTCCTTGACTTAGAGCTTTTAATACGTATGGTTTCTCATTCCTTGTCCATGTGTCTGTCTATCTTTTGACAATCTGCCTGCCTTCTGTCACTGGCTCCTAAATGAAAAGGTTGGGAGGATGTAGCTATATAATACCAGCCAATACAATAGACAAAAATAATCTTTGCTTTGGCAAGTTACCCCTTCTGGAAAAAATAATACTTTGATCTATTCACCAAACAATTATTGAACATTTATTAAGTGCCAGGCATTGTACTGGTAAGCAAAATTTGATCCAGCACTGAACTGTCCCTCCCCAAAGGGAAGACATTTGGCTTCTTTCAAACCTTACCAGCTGGGAATTTATGGACTCTCTGGCTCTACATTATGCCAGATATTTCAGGGAAAAGGCGAGAAGATTGTGGCTTTGGTATCACCTGGCTATAGGTGATACCACTACTATTTCATAGTAGTCTATGAAATAAAAGTTTTGAGAAGAACTGATAGAATTCATGAGCTCTTTGACATGCTAAAGACAAGCTTTAAGACCAGAGAAACTCCATGAGGGTAATATTGGGAAGCAATGTTTCCCCTTCATTTCTCCATCTTCCTAGGAGCACACCTATTATTTCCTGAACTTTCTTGCTTCACCCTAACCCTTTCTCCTCCTCCCACTTGTGTAAATTGCCTCTCATTTCTTCCCAAGAAAGGAAAATAAAACTCTGGATTAGGATTCAGATCTGCCAAGCACAGTGCTAGAGGCTTTCACATTTGCCTTTTCACTGTGTACACCACAAGCCTGTGAGTTTTTAGTTATTTACTCTACTTGATAGATGAGGAAATGGGAATTCTTACCCCAAAACCACAAAGCTAGCACACTCCAGACCCTGAAACTTATTTCTTCTGTCCTTATGACTCCTCCTTTTGTTGAGGTGATGTAAAACTGCTCCCTTACCTAGTAACGTTCTTAAATTGGCCAGGGCACAAAATAGCTTAACATACTTATCAATTCAAGTCTGTTTATTCTGCAAATATTTGTGATGTATCTACTGAATAACTGCTCTTTGTGAACTACTGCACGAGTGTACTCATTTAAGAGTATGGATTCTGGAGTAAGCCATCCTGGATTTGAATCTTGGCTCCATCAGGTACTTACTGTATGATCATAGTGACAACCTCAAGAGCACAGAGATAAATCAGAGAGTGTTTTGTTCTCTGGGTTTCTCAGATGAGATTGCAGCTATGGCCTGGCACATAGTAAATGTTCAAAATGGGTTCAGTTCAGTTCAGTTCAGTCGCTCAGTCATGTCCAACTCTTTGTGACCCCATGAATTGCAGCATGGCAGGCCTCCCCATCCATCACCAACTCCCGGAGTTCACCCAAAACTCATGTACATCGAGTTGGTGATGCCATCCAGCTATCTCATCCTCTCTCATCCCCTTCTCCTCCTGTGCCCAGTCCCTCCCAGCATCAGAGTCTTTCCAATGAGTCAGTTCTTCGCATGAGGTGGCCAAAGTATTGGAGCTTCAGCTTTAGCATCAGTCCTTCCAAAGAACACCCAGGACTGATCTCCTTTAGAATGGACTGGTTGGATCTCCTTGCAGTCCAAGGGACTCTCAAGAGTCTTCTCCAACACCACAGTTCAAAAGCACCCATTCTTCAGCGCTCAGCTTTCTTCACAGTCTAACTCTCACATCCATACATGACCACTGGAAAAACCATAGCTTTGACTAGATGGACCTTAGTCAGCAAAGTAATGTCTCTGCTTTTGAATATGCTATCTAGGTTGGTCACAATTTTCCTTCCAAGAAGTACGTGTCTTTTAATTTCATGGCTGAAGTCACCATCTGCAGTGATTTGGGAGCTCCCAAAAATAAAGTCTGACACTGTTTCCACTGTTTCCCCATCTATTTCTCATGAAGTGATGGGACCAGATGCCATGATCTTTGTTTTCTGAATGTTGAGCTTTAAGCCAACTTTTTCACTCTCCTCTTTCACTTTCATCAAGAGGCTTTTTAGTTCCTCTTCCCTTTCTGCCATAAGGGTGGTATCATCTGCATATCTGAGGTTATTGATATTTCTCCCAGCAATCTTGATTCCAGCTTGTGCTTCTTCCTGCCCAGCATTTCTCATGATGTACTCTGCATATCAGTTCAATAAGCAGAGTGACAATATACAGCCTTGATGTACTCCTTTTCTTATTTGGAACCAGTCTGTTGTTCCATGTCCAGTTCTAACTGTTGCTTCCTGACCTGCATATAGGTTTCTCAAGAGGCAGGTCAGGTGGTCTGGTATTCCCATCTCTTTCAGAATTTTCCAGTTTATTGTGATCCACACAATCAAAGGCTTTGGCATAGTCAATAAAGCAGAAATAGATTTTTTTTTCTGGAACTCTCTTGCTTTTTCCATGATTCAGAGGATGTTGGCAATTTGATCTCTGGTTCCTCTGTCTTTTCTAAAACCAGCTTGAACATCTGGAAGTTCATGGTTCACGTATTGCTGAAGCCTGGCTTGGAGAATTTTGAGCATTACTTTGCTAGCATGTGAGATGAGTTCAATTGTGTGGTAGTTTGAGCATTCTTTGGCATTGCCTTTCTTTGGGATTGGAATAAAAGCTGATCTTTTCCATTCCTGTGGCCACTGCTGAGTTTTCCAAATGTGCTGGCATATTGAATACAGCAGCACTTTCACAGCATCATCTTCCAGGATTTAAAATAGCTCAACTGGAATTCCATCATCTCTGCTAGCTTTGTTCATAGTGATGCTTTCTAAGGCCCACTTGACTTCACATTCCAGGATGTCTGGCTCTAGGTGATTGATGACACCATCGTGATTATCTTAGCTACTATTATTTTTTATTTATTCATTTAGCACGCATTTTTTGATGCCTACTTTGTAGGGGACTCCCTGGTAGCTCAGACAGTAAAGAATCTGCATGCAATGGAGGAGACCCAGGTTCAATCCCTCAGTCAGGAAAATCCACTGGAGAAGGGAGTGATTACCCACTCCAGTATCCCTGCCTGGAGAACTCCATGGACAAAGAAACCCAATGGGCTACAGTCTATGGGGTCACAAAGAGTCAGACATGACTGAGCAACTAGCACTTTTATTTTCACTATGTAGCAGGATCTGTTTCTGTGGTTCCTGAGGAAGTGCCCTGATTGCCCTGACTTGCTAAATCCACTTCCCTAGTCGTATCTTTGGAGAAGGAAATGGCAAGCCACTCCAGTATTCTTGCCTGGAGAATCCCAGGGATGGAGGAGCCTAGTGGGCTGCCATCTATGGGGTCGCACAGAGTCGGACACGACTGAAGCGACTTAGCAGCAGCAGCAGCAGCAGTCGTATCTTACCACTTACCACAATCCCAATTTAGGGTACATGAGTCACTTTTAGCCAGTGAGCTTAGTTGATTTCTTTACCATTCAGTTCTATCAAATTCCTGTGGAGTACTTCTGTTTTCCTGTTTTCTAGCCAGAACAGAAAATAAACAGCCACTGTAGAAACTGAGTACTAGCTGTGGGAGTGGTGGCAACTCCAGACACCATTAGCTTATTAGCTTTTTTGCTGTTTTTTGCTTTACAAAAGTAAAGCAAGGATTTTAATTCCTTTGGTCCAGGAAAAAGGAGGAAATGGAGTTGAAATGTACAGCTATCAGCATGTCTGAAAGACAAGCAGAGATTGTATTTATTTATCTGCCCTATTAAATGCTCAGCTTTCCCCATATGGTGCCATGAATGCCTACTCTCTCCAACATTCTACAACTGAGTTCCTTCTCACCTGGTATATTTACCTATCTTATGTTCCATCTATTCAAGGTATTGCCAATAAATTTTAATATTTCTGAAAAATGAATTTGTGTTAAAATATTAATAATAAATAAAATTATTACAATTAATTATATATATATTGCTATTACAAACATATAAATGATAAAAGATGACT
>SJYT01083407.1:428190-510476 GCA_006410635.1 Cephalophus harveyi | reverse complement strand
TAAGTGTTCTCCATATATAATACCTTACTATAACCATCATCACCATTAATTTTCATGTTGCTATTGAAATGGATAAGAGTTAAGGCACTTGATTTCAAGTCCTGGCCCCCCTATCTTCTAACTATGGGCAAGTTATTTAACTTTTTCTGGGTCAAAGTTTATTTATAATATTTACTACCTCACACTGTTGATCTAAGTATTAAATAAGGTAATTTATATGTGTAGGTATGGGGTTTGATTCCAAACGCAATTTTGCCCCTCCTACCATTGTGCTGTGGCTTCTCCTTTGCCCTTGCACATGACATATCATTTTTTGGTAGGATCCAACTTTCTCCTGTTGATGGTTGTTCAGCAGTGAATTATAATTTTGGAACCACATACCTGCCAGAGACACTTGGAAGGCTCAAACAAAACTTGTGCACACCAGGAGACCACACAGAGACTGAGCCAGACCTGTCTTTGAGTGTTTGAGTGTCCCTATGGGGGTATGGGTTAACAGTGACTTGCTGTAGGGACAGGGGCTCTGGGTACACCAGAGCTGGGTGTGGCAAAAGCCCTCTTGGTGGAGGTCACCATTAATCCTACCATAGAGCCATGAAAACTTACACAGAACTGAGGAAACAGACTCTTGGAAGGCACAAACAAAACCTTGGGCACACCAGGATCCAGGAAAAAGGAACGTTGCTCCCAGAAGAGACTGACACAGACTTGCCTGTGAGTGTCCAGGAGTCTCTGGCAGAGGCATGGATTGGAGGTGGCTTGCTGTAGGATTGGGGTCCCTGAGTGCAGCACTGCATGCACTGGGCTTTATGAAGGAGGTTGCCATTATCTTCATTAACCCCATGATCAGATCTGAGGTCTCAGATCAGACAACTGGAAGGAAACACAGCCATGCCCATAAATAGAAAATTGAATTAATGATTTACTGAGCATGCTCCCCCATCAGAACAAGACCCAGTTTCCCCCACAGTCAGTCTCTCCCATCAGAAATCTTCCATAAGTCTCCTATACTTATCCATCAGAGGAATGAAAGCCACAATCACAGAAAAATAATCAAACTTATCACATGGACCACAGCCTTGTGTAACTCAATGAAACTATGAGCCATGCCATGTAGGGCCACCCAAGATGGACGGGTAATGGTGGAGAGTTCTGATAAAATGTGGTCGACTGGAAAAGGAAATGGCAAACCACTTCAGTACTCTTGCCTTGAGAACCCCATGAACAACATGAAATAGCAAAAAGATATGACACTGAAAGATAAACTCCCCAGGTTGGTAGGTGCCCAATATTCTATTGGAGAAGAATGGAGAACTAACTCCAGAAAGAATGAAGAGACAGAGCCAAAGCAAAAACAATGCCCAGTTGTGGATGTGACTGGTGAATTTAATTCAGATGACCATTATATCTACTACTGTAGGCAAGAATCCTTTAGAAGAAATGGAGTAGCCATCATAGTCAACAAAAGAGTCCATAAGGCAGTACTTGGATGAAATCTGCAAAACGACAGAATGATATCTGTTCATTTCCAAGGCAAACCATTCAAAACCACAGTAATCCAAGTCTATGCCCCAACCAGTAATGCTGAAGGAGCTGAAGTTGAATGGTTTTATGAAGACCTACAAGACTTTCTAGAACTAACACCCAAAAAAAGATGTTCTTTTCATTACAGGTGGCTGGAATGCAAAAGTAGGAAGTCAAGACACACCTGGAGTCACAGACAAATTTGGCCTTGGAGTACAAAATGAAGCAGGTAAAAGGCTAACAGAATTTTGCCAAGAGAATGCATTCATCATAGCAAACACCCTCTTCCAACAACAGAAGACTCTACACATGGACATCACCAAGTGGTCAACTCTGAAATCAAATTGATTATATCCTTTGCAGCCAAAGATGGAGAAGCTCTATAGAATCAGCAAAAACAAGACCAGGAGCTGATTGTGGCTCAGATCATGAAGTCCTTATTGCCAAATTCAGACTTAAATTGAAGAAAGTAGGGAAAACCACTAGACTATTAAGTGAAAGTGAAGTCGTGCAGTCGTGCCCGACTCTTTGTGACCCCATGGATTGTAGCCTGTCAGGCTCCTTCGTCCATGGGATTTTCCAGGCAAGAGTGCTGGAGTGGTTTGCCATTTCCTTCTCCAGGGGACCTTCCCGACCCAGGAATTGAACCCGAGTCTCCCGCATTGCAGGCAGACACTTTACCATGGGAGCCATCAGGGAAGCCCAGACCATTAAGGTATGACCTGAATAAAATCCCTTATGATCATACAGTGGAAATGACAAACAGATTTAAGGAATTAGATCTGATAGAGTGCCTGAAGGACTATGGAAAAAGTTCACAACATTGTCCAGGAGTCAGGGATCAAGACCATCGCCAAGAAAAAGAAATGCAAAAAGGGAAAATGATTGTCTGAGGAGAACTTAAAAATTGCTGAGAAAAGAAGAGAAGCTAAAGGCAAAGGAGAAAAGGAAAGATATACCCATTTTGAATGCAGAGTTCCAAAGAATAGCAAGGATAGATAAAAAAGCCTTCCTCAGTGATCAATGCAAAGAAATAGAGGAAAACAATACAATGGGAAAAACTAGAGATCTCTTCAAGAAAATTAGAGATACCAAGGGAATATTTCATGCAAAGATGGGCACAATAAAGGACAGAAATGGTATGGACATAACAGTAACAGGAGACATTAAGAGGAGGTGGCAAGAATACACAGAACAATTATATAAAATTGATCTTCATGACCCACATAAGCACACTGGTGTAGTCACACACCTGCCAGACATCCTGGAGTGAGAAGTCAAGTGGGTCTTAGGAAACATCAGTATGAATAAAGCTAGTGAAGGTGATAGAATTCCAGTTGAGCTACATCAAATCCAAAAAATAATGCTGTGAAAGTGCTGCAGTCAATATGCCAGCAAAGTTGGAAAATTCAGCAGTGGCCACAAGACTGGAAAAGATTCGTTTTCATTCCAATGCCAAATAAGGGCAATTACAAAGAATTTTCAAACTACCGCACAATTGCACTCGTCTCACATGCTAGTAAAGTAGTGCTCAAAATTCTCCTAGCCAGGCTTCAACAGTACATGAACTGAATATCTGGATATTCAAGCTGGATTTTGAAAAGGCAGAGGAACCAGAGATCAAATTGCCAATATCCAATGGGGCACCGAAAAAGCAACAGAGTTCTGGAAAAACATCTATTTCTGCTTTATTGACTACTCCAAAATCTTTGACTGTATCAGTTCAGTTCAGTCACTCAGTCGTGTCTGACTCTTTGCGACCCCATGAATCGCAGCACGCCAGGCCTCCCTGTTCATCACTATCCCCCAGAGCCCACTCAGACTCACGTCCATCGAGTCCGCTATGCCATCTAGCCATCTCATCCTTGGTCATTCTATTCTTCTCCTGCCCCCAATCCCTCCCAGCATCAGAGTCTTTTCCAATGAGTCAACTCTTCTCATGAGGGGGCCTAAGTACTGGAGTTTCAGCTTTAGCATCATTCCTTCCAAAGAAATCCCAGGGTTGATCTCCTTCAGAATGGACTGGTTGGATCTCCTTGCAGTCCAAGGGCCTCTCAAGAGTCTTCTCCAACACCACAGTTCAAAGGCATCAATTCTTCGGTGCTCAGCCTTCTTCACAGTCCAACTCTCACATCCATACATGACCACAGGAAAGACCATAGCCTTGACTAGACGGACCTTTGCTTTTGAAAATACTATCTAGGTTGGTCATAACTTTTCTTCCAAGGAGTAAGCGTCTTTTAGTTTCATGGCTGCAGTCACCATCTGCAGTGATTTTGGAGCCCAGAAAAATAAAGTCTGACACTGTTTCCACTGTTTCCCCATCTATTTCCCATGAAGTGATGGGACTGGATGCCATGATCTTCGTTTTCTGAATGTTGNATCTTTTAATTTCATGGCTGCAGTCACCATCTGCAGTGATTTTGGAGCCCAAAAAAATAAAGTCTGACACTGTTTCCACTGTTTCCCCCATCTATTTCCCATGAAGTGATGGGACCAGATGCCATGATCTTCGTTTTCTGAATGTTGAGCTTTAGGCCAATTTTTTCACTCTCCACTTTCTCTTTCAACAAGAGGCTTTTTAGTTCCTCTTCACTTTCTGCCATAAAGGTGGTGTCATCTGCATATCTGAGGTTATTGATATTTCTCCCAGCAATCTTGATTCCAGCTGTGTTTCTTCCAGTCCAGCGTTTCTCATGATGTACTCTGCATATAAGTTAAATAAGCAGGGTGACAATATACAGCCTTGACGTACTCCTTTTCCTATTTGGAACCAGTCTGTTGTTCCATGTCCAGTTGTAACTGCTGCTTCCTGATCTGCACATAGATTTCTCAAGAGGCAGGTCAGGTGCTCTGGTATTTCCATCTCTTTCAGAATTTTCCATAGTTTATTGTGATCCACACAGTCAAAGGCTTTGGCATAGTCAATAAAGCAGAAATAGATGTTTTTCTGGAACTCTCTTGCTGTTTAGGTGTCTATTTACGGCATCAGAAAGGGGCTGAGAGAAGAAAGAGAGAGACTTCACATCCAGGAGTTTAACCAGAATCTTGCAAATTATTCTATAAAGGAGAGATTTTTAAAAAGGATACCTATTTTGTGGTTTATTGTTTTTATTTTGAATTACAGTCGTCTGAGGGTAATGTCCTTGATTGGAAGACAGCCTAATGAAGTCCTGGAGACAACCCCAGGGGCAGCATAGATGACCCAAGATGGCAACAGACTGCACTCTACCTTGTTTAATCAGGAAAAGAATTTATTAAAGATGTTAGGGAGCTCACGAAATCTCCAGGAGACCCTAGAATCTGTCTAGGAAGGGAGCAATAAACGAAAGGATGCTCAGACTGCAGTTCCGAGCGTCTCCACTGGGGGCTTTGCCGCGGCCGTCCGGGTGGCCGGGATCCACCCTCGCTGAGCTCAGGACCCGCCTCCAGGACCCTGAAACCCAGGGGTAGATAGGGGTCACAGGCTTGCATCCAGCCGCAGAAGCGTCTGAGAAAGGAATCTCCTGGCTCCCTTGTGACTCTTAAGGGGAGATTACCCAAAAGTGAAGATGTGCAATACATCAGCCGATTTGGTTTGTTAAATTTTAAAGAATACTGTCAAATATATTACAGTGACAAAATACGAATCCATGATTAAATAACAGCAACAATTATTCTCGTTTTCCAGGTTGAGTAATACAGTATTGCCAGGACTTCGGAACCCCCACCCCCTACCCCTGTTTGTGTGCTGTGCTTAGTTGCTCAATGGTGTCCAATTCTTTGCTACCCCGTGGACTCCTCTGTCCGTGAGATTCTCCAGGCCAGAATACTAGAGTGGGTTGCCATACCCTCCTCCAGGGGATCTTCCCAACCCAGGGATCAAATCCAGGTCTCCTGCATTGCAGGCAGGTTCCTTACAGACTGAAACACCTGGCACCCCCTGTTTATCCCTGCCTAATTTTACACCTGCCTCCTGGAAACATGTATGAAGGTTAAGAAGCAACAGATAGAACCAGACATGTAGCAATGGACTGGTTCCAAACTGGGAAAGGAGTACGTCAAGGCTGTATATTGTCACACTGTTTATTTAACTTATATGCAGAGTACATCATATGAAATTCCAGGCTGGATGAAACACAAGCTGGAATGAAGATCACTGGGAGAAATATCAATAAGCTCAGATATACTGATGACACCACCCTAATGGGAGAAAGTGAAGAGGAACTAAAGACCTCTTGATGAAGATGAAAGAGGCTGGCTTAAAACTCAACATCCAAAAAACTAAGATCATGGCATTCAGTCCCACCACTTCATGGCAAATGGATGGGGGAAAAAATGGAAACAGTGACAGACTTTATTTTCTTGGGCTCCACAATTACTGAGGACAGTGACTGCAGCCATGCAATTAAAAAATGCTTGTTCCTTGGAGGAAAAGCTATGACAAACCTAGACAGTGTGTTAAAAAGCAGAGACATCATTTTGCTGACAAAGGTCCGTCTAGTCAAAGCTATGGTTTTTCCAGTAGTCATATATGGATGTGAGAGTTGGACCATAGAGAAGCCTGAGGGCCCAAGAATTGATGCTTTCAAACTGTAGTGTTGGAGAAGATTCTTGAGTGTCCCTTAAACTGCAAGGAGATCAAACCAGTCAATCCCTAAAGGAAATCAATCCTGAATATTCTTTGGAAGACTGATATTGAAGCTGAAGCTCCAATACTGTGGCCACCTGATGTAAAGAACACATTGGAAAAGACCCTGATGCTGGGAAAGACTGAGGGCAGGAGGGCGGGTGACAGAGGATGAGATGGTTGGGTGGCATCATCAACTCAATGGACATGAGTTTGAGCAAACTCCGGGAGATGGTGAAGGACAGGGAAGCCTGGCGTGCTGCAGTCCATGGGGTCATAAAGAGTTGTAAAGAGTCATCAAGAGGCATGACTGAGCCACTGAAGAAGAACAACAGTTTTACACCTGGTCTTCTTTCCAAGTGAACAACATTCTGGTGAATTTTGTATTGATCATTTTCTTGCTTTGCCTAGTTTTTTTTTTTTTTTTTTAATTGTGATATAACTGACATATAACATTAAATCTGTTTTGGGTGTACAATGCAATGATTTGATACATATACGTGTTGCAAAATGATTACCACAATAAATTTAGTTAATATTCATCACCTCACATAATTTTTTTCCTTGTGATGAAAACTTTGAAGATGAACTCTCTTGCTGGGCTTCCCTTGTGGCTCAGCTGGTAAAGAATCCACCAGCAATGTGGGAGACCTGGGTTGGGAAGATCCCCTCAAGAAGGGAAAGGCTACCCACTCCAGTATTCTGGCCTGGAGAATTCACAGAGTAGGACACTTTAATTTTGAGATAATGCAGTTTCACATGCAGTTGCGTGTCCTTTATTCAGTTTCCCTCAAGGGTAAATAAGTCATAGAGAACAAGTGAAGTATATTATCAGCAGAATATTGGCATTGAGACAACCCACAGGTCTTCTCCAGACCTACACAGTTTTACTTGAACTCACTGGTGTGTGAGTGGTGGTGTTGTGTATGTGTTCATTTTATTTTTTTTAAGTCTTTTTTTTTTGGGTGTGGGGGGATGTGGACCATTTATTTTTTGAGTCTTTATTGAATTTGTTACAATATTGCTTCTATGTTTTGTTTTTTTGGCCAGAAGGCATGTGGGATCTTAGCTTCGAATCCACACCCCCTGCATTGGAAAGTGAAATCGTAACCAGTGGACCACCAGGTAAGTCCCTGCGTGTGTGTTTGTGTGCATGAATGCTAAGTTGCTTCAGTTGTGTCTGTCCCTTTTCGATCCTATGGACTGTAGCCCACCAGGCTTCTGTGTCCATGGAATTTTCCAGGCAAGAATACTGGAGTGGGTGACCATGCCCTACTCCAGAGGATCTTCCTGACCCAGGGATCGAGCCCATGTCTCTTATGTCTCTTGCATTGGTAGGGAGGTTCTTTACCACTAGCCCTACCTGGGAAGCCTCTGTGTGAGTGTGTGTGTTTAATTCTATAAAACTGTATCATATATGCATGTTGGACTATTAGCTACTACAGGTATGGAGCAGTTCCATCACACAAGAATCCCTCAGGTTACCTATTTACAAATCCTTAACTCTTTGAGAACCACTGATCTTTTCTCCATTTTTAAGATTTTGTCATTTCACGAATGGGAGACCTGGGTTCAATCCTAGGTTGGAAGATCCCCTGGCACAGGGAATGGCTACCCACTCCAGTACTCTGACCTGGAGAATTTCATGGACAGAGGAGCCTGGCGGGCTACAGTCCATGGGGTCACAAAGAGTCAAACACGACTGAGCGTTACACTTGATGTAGCCCTAGCAAACTAATACAAAACGTAAAACGAATATGAAGGTAGAAAGTTAATTTAAAAAAATATATAAATTTATTTATTTTAATTGGAGGTTAATTACTTTACAATATTGTATTGGTTTTGCCATACATCAACATGAATCTGCCACAGGTATACACGTGTTCCCCATCCTGAACCCCCCTCCCACCTCCCTCCCCATACCATCCCTCTGGGTCATCTCAGTGCACCAGCCCCAAGCATCCAGTATCATGTATCGAACCTGGACTGGCGATTCGTTTCATATATGATATTATACATGTTTCAATGCCATTCTCCCAAATCAAGAAAGTTAATTTTTTAAAAAAGGAAATAACTAATTTTAATGGGATCAGAGACTGAAGTATGACTGCCCTGAGTCCTCATTTTCCCACATAGGATGTTCAAAGATAATGCACCAAACTCAAGTATACATAGGTATCTCTGTGAACACATTTAGTTTCTGAACTAAACAAGCAAAACTGGAAGAAACGTTGTTGCCTCTAAGAAACTGTCAAGGATTACAACAGTCACAGGCAGGGCCTTTTTCTTTTTTTATGGGAATTTGGAAAGTATTTTGATTATTTTTAATACTATTTTTATTTATTTGATCCTTACCTGTGGCATGTGGGCTCTAGTTCCCTGACCAGGGATGGAACCTGGGCCCCTTGCATTGAGAGTGAGAAGTCTTAGCCAGTGGACCACCAGGAAAGTCCTAGGGTCTGTCCTTCTGGTAAACCTACTATAACAATAGACCATCTACCTTCCTGTATATCTTTACTACAAATAGAAGTAGAATAAAATTTTAAAAAAAAGGCAATAAAAAGAATGTTATATAAATGGAATCATACAAGAGGTAACCTTCAGTATTGCTTGTTTTAAATCAGCCTAGTCTCCAGAGACTCTTCCAAGTCATTGCTTGTTGACTAATGATTTTAACACGTGTCTGTATTCCTAAACAAGATATGGTTTACTTTGATCTGTTTTTTAAAGTAATTTGAATCTTATAGTACACTTCTTCTGTCACTTGCTTTTTTTCTTTCAACAATATGTTTTGAGACTTACTTTTGTTAATGTGTGTGGCTATGAGCTATTCCTTCTCACTGTACAGATTTATCACCATGTTTTAATCACGTCAGTTACTGATGGTTGTTTGGATTGCATTGAGATTCTTATCTTTCTAAGTATCATAAATGCTGCTATGATGAGTATTCTCGTCTGTGACTCTTGGTACAAAAGTGCAAGACTTTTTCTAGATTTAGAACCTGAAGTGGAATATCTGTGTCATTTAGCATGTGTGTGTATCTTTGACTAGGTAAAGAAAAACTCTTTTCCAAAAATTAAAAAAAAAATACTTATTTGGCTGTGCCAGGTCTTAGCTGCTGCTTTGGGATCTTCAATCTTCAGTCTTCACGTGTAGCATGCGGGAGTTTCTAGCTGTGGTATGTGGGATCAAGTTCCCTAAACAGGGACTGAACCCAGATGCACTGCATTGGGAGCACAGAGTCTTATAATGTCACTGGACTATCAGGGGAAAAAAATAAAGGAAATTGAATAATGAAACTGGGAAGTCCCCAAAGTGCTTCAGTGAATATACATACCTATTAGAAATATTTGACCAATTCCATTGCTCCACATCCTCACCACACTTTGAGTATTGTCAGACTTAAACATTTTGAAAGTTGGTAGTTTGTTCAGTCGTGTTTGATTCTTCGCAATCCCATTGACTGTATGCAGTTTACCAGGCTTCTCTGTCCCTGGACTTCTCCAGGCAAGAATAGTGAATTGGTTAGCCATTCCCTTCCCCAGGGGATCTTCTTGACTCAGAGATTGAGTCCAGATCTCCTGCATTGCAAGCAAACTCTTTACCATCTGAGCCACCTGAAATCATATTTCATTGTCATTTTAATTTGTATTTTCCTATTTACTAATGAGGCTGAGCATCTTTTTATATGTTGATGAACCATTCATGTTTTCTCTTCTAGGAGATGCTTGTTTAAGTCTTTTGCCATCCTTCTATTGTTTGTCTTTTTCACATTCATTCATGAGAGTTCTTTATATAGTCTGGATTCTAATCATTTGTAAGATAAATGTGTTGCAAAAAGTTCTCTGCTGTTTAGTTTACCATTCTCTTGTGCCTCTTGATACATTTTTAATTATTCTGCAGTCAGCCTTATCAACTTTATGGTCTGTTTCAGCCTTATCAACTTTTGTGGTCTGTTTTTGTTTCTTAAGAAATTCTTCTCTACCCTCTGATCATGAATACATTCTTCTACATTATCTATGTGTATATATATATATGCATATTCCAATGTTTAATCCACTGAAAATTGTTCTGTGTGCACATTATTCAGTTTCCTTTACTTTTTCCCCAAATGGATAACCACTATTCCAGTTTCACCTATTGAGTGACACATCTTTCCCCAAATGCTCTGCAGTGCCTTCTCTCATAAATCACACGTAGGGTCTCTTTCTGGGTTCTCTATTCTGTACTGGCAGTCAACTTGTACACTAATGTCTACTTATGCACCGATGTCTGTCTGTCCACCAATGCCCAGATGTGTACCAATGTCTCACACTATTTTAATTACTACTGATGTCTGATACTGTCTGCACACCTCACTTTTCTTCAGGAGTGGGATGGTTATTCTTTCATATATACTTTACAATAATTTGAGCAGACCCCACAGGTGGCCCAGTGGTAAAGAATCTGCCTACCAATACAGGAGATGCAAGAGACACAAGTTTGATCCCTGGGTCAAGAAGGTCCCCTGGAGTAGGAAACAGCAACCCACTTTAGTATTCTTGCCGGGGAAATCCCACGGACAGAGGAACTTGGTGGGCTACAGTCCATGGGGTCTCAAATGAGTTGGACACAACTGAACACACATGCACAGTGGTATCTTTTTTTTTAAGTATTTTTAAGAATTGTATTAAATCTACAGATGAATTTGGAGATTTTTGACCTCTTTTTCATGTGGAGTCTAACAGTCTGTTAGTATGGTAAATCTTTCCAATGATTAGCATATTCTTTAACACTTTCCAATAAAAGTTTTTGAATTTTATTCACAGGAAATGTGCACAATATTTTTAGAAAATTTATTTCAAGGCTCCTTGTATTTTGGTTGCTGTTGTAAGTCACTTTTTAAATTAGGCTTTTAATTTTTCTGACTGTTTACTATGTAGAAATGCAATTGACACAATACATATACACAGATTTTCTATAAACAACATTGCTAAACTCTCTTATTACTTTTAATAATTTGTCTGAAGATTCTCTTGAGTTTTCCACCCAGACAATCATACTGACTACAAATGATGGTTTGTTATTTCCTTTATAACCCTGTACCATTATTTCTTCTTTTTTGTTTTATTGAAACTATAAGAAAGCTGGTCTATTGTTGAATAGAGCAAGTAGCTTTGTCTTGTTCTGGGGTACTGATTCAAAGATGAATTCAGTTTGCAAAAAGTTATCAAGCTGTGGACTTATAATTTGTGCATTTTTTTCTGACGCTGCATTAAGTTGTTGCTTTCTACTAAGTCACCTCTGATTCTTATTTGACTCCATAGACTGTAACCCGCCAGGCTCCTCTGTCCATGGGATTTCCCAGGCAAGAACACTGGACTGGGTTGCCATTTCCTTCTTCAGGGGATCTTCTCGACCCAGGGATCAAACCCACCTCTCCTGTATTGGCAGGTGGATTTTTTTAACATTGAGCCACCAAGGAAGTCCAACTCTATGTTATATGCTTCAATAAAAAGTTAAAAAAAAACTAAGGAATATTTTTCCCAACATCCTAGCCTGTCCTCATAACTGTATGCTCTAAGGATGCCACTGAGCAGGTTTGTACCTGTCTATTGCAACTTGACCATACATTACCAGAGAAAAGGAGTCTTAGGAGAGGATAGGGGAGGTGTTTTTTTCCTGGTTTAGAACCACGGGGAGGGGGTGCAGCAGACCCTGAGGGCAGAATGGGGAGGGGAGGTAGAAATGCGAGGAAACAGATTTCCATAAAATGGAAGGAAAAGCTTTCTAACAGCAGTGTTGTCAAAATGGAACAAGGGCTGCTATTTTGGAAAAATGAGCTCCACAGCTCTGGAGGCATTCAAGCAAGGCTGACTACACACCTAACGAGGGGGGCCACCTCCTCCCCCTAATAATGGGTGAGCTCTGGACCACTCTGCCAACTCCAAACTTCTGAGATTTTTAAAAGAACTGAGTTCATTTCTTTCTTTTTTTTTCATTTCTTATCCTACTTTGAGGTGATGCTCTATCAATACCTCTCACAAAACTTAGAATACTGACGTTACACAAGAGAAAAGTCAACAGAGGCAAAACTGATTCTTTAAAAATGTTAATAATACTGTTGATAAACCCATCTGGTTTGATCACACACAAAAGAAAGATAACATCAGAATTCCTTTCGTCCAAAGAGATATCCAGTAAATGTAAGAATAGGTGTGCATCCAACATGGTCAAGTAAAAGTGTGATTAAATCTGTTATCCTCCCCTCTTAACGCCCTAAGTATTGAGCTACATTTTGAGATTTCTTGCCTTAGATCCTGTCATTCTGTCATTCAGTGTTTTCAAATAATGGACAGAGTGGATCAGATACTCGGTGATTTGAAATCCAGTGAAAGAAAAAAGAAAAAAAAAAAAGCTCTGTTAATGGGTTTTTGTCTTCTTCTTTTTTTTTTTTTTTTAATAAGGAATTTTGAAAAAAGTGAAGTTTTTAAGGTTTTTATGAGATGGGGCATACTTCAATGATTTCACAGTTTTACTCTATTTTTACTTTCATTCAACCAAGCGTCTTCTTTCTAATCAGGCTCCAGTTTGTTGGTAGATAAAAATACACTCGCAGAGGCTCCCAGAAGCTGCGCCATCGGCCTCGGACGAGAAAGAAGCCTGGTCTCCTCGTGCCGCTATTGAGATGTCTTCTTCTTCCTCCCCCGGGTTCCCTCCGCTCCAAGTTTTTTTCCTTCTGCGTTGATCGTTCGCAGAGAAAATCTGGGGTCCAGACAGGGATGAGCCCGGAGAGGGGTAGCCCTTGAGGGCAGCCCCTGAGGCGGGGCGCGTCTGTCCCCGGCAGTCGGGGCTGAGCTGCGCCCCTCTCCGAGCACCCGGAGTGTTGCCGCTGAGCCGAGAAATCCGTTACCAGGCTGCCGTGTCCCCAAGGGCCATTCCAGGGCGGAAGAGGACGAGGAAAACCGCTGTGTTGATTCTCCCGCCCTGTGGGCAGGTCGCACTGCGGGTCAGGTTACAGACAGGTGAGTCGGGCGGTTGGGCGAGCGGCTGGCGCCAGGGCACCCCGGGCCGGCCGCGCCCCCGCAGCCCCCGGAGCTGGAACACGTCTGATCCCCAGGAAGGGGGGTGACCCCGCGGCCGTGGAGGCGGTGCCCTGCATCCCTGGGCACATCCGAGCAGGGGCGTGGGACCGGCGGCGGGCCCTCTATCCCCCAAAGCGGGTACAGCTGTTCTTAGAAACTTGGCATCTTTTTCTTACCAACTCCCCTTCCTTCTCCCCTCCCCGCCATCCCTGGTCCTCCAGGTATAAAGGTATATTAAAAAAAAAAAAAAAAAAAAAAACCATACAAAACAAACCCCAAACCTAAATTAAACCCTAAGCTGTCCAGCCAACCTCCCAGTAGGGGCGGTAAGGGGAGGTAAACCCATCTTGACTGGCTTCCTGGGAAGTATTTCCCAGCCTCCGAATTTGGGGAGCAAATGGTTGGGGGAGCAATCGAGGGAGTACGCGAGGATAAGAAAATTATTTTGAAGCTGCGTTTGCATAACTAGCACTTGGCTTTTTTTCCAGAGTGTTTATTTAGGGGTGAGAGGGTTCGCAGGATGGAAGGGGCTTGGGGAGGAAGCAAACGGACTGGTTTTTCTTAGATTGTATCGCCCAAAATAACGTGTTCTAAAGATGCTGAATTTAAAAAAAAAAATTTTTTTTTTTTTTTACTGTGTTTACTGGGGGAAGGGGGAGCTGTTGTAGATGAAGGGGAACCGAAGCCCCCACATTCCCTCTTTACCGGATCAGAATCCCGGGCCTCCACAACCGAGACTTCAACAAACCCAGGAATGATCCACAAGGTCCAAAGGAGCTGAGCCATTTTTTGGCTTGCTTGTCGGAGACGAATCCACGGGTGGGGGCCGGGGGGCGGGCACTAGCGGGAGGCCCCAGCTCTCAGGAGCAATGCCCCGGGAAGCGCGCGCCGGGTTTCCTTCCAGGAGATAGCCCTGAAGTGCCTGTGGTGCGGCATGGGGCAGGGGATTCAGAGAGAAGCGTCCTTCCCTTTTTACAAAGGGGAGGGGGGAGAATCAGACGTTAAATTCTTTTGCAAACATTCATGCCTAAGGAAGGGCTGGAACAGGCAGCCCCGGCCGCCGGAACCGGTCGGACAGGTAGCGAGCTTGTTGACACCGTTATGTTGCAGGGCGCATGCTCAATCCCAAGTTTCCTGGTGCCTTTTCTATTCCACCTTATGAAACTTTTTTCCTCGGCGTGGTCTCACCCGCGATTTCAGGCAGAGGTGTCGCTGAGCCCGGAGGCTGGAAGTCTCCCGGCGTGCGGGGGAGAGGCCCGGCCGCGCGGCGGCGGTGGGGGGAGATGTGTATAAGAGACAGATCAATACCTCTTGCCGGGGACCAAGCCGCCGCCGCCGCCTTTAGCGGGGAGCAACCGGGACTAGGGGCCCGCAGTACGGGGAGAGGGCCCCCACGATGCCCAAAGTCTTCCTGGTGAAGAGGAGGAGCCTGGGGGTCTCGGTCCGCAGCTGGGATGAGCTCCCGGACGAGGAGAGGGCAGACACCTACATCCCAGGTGAGCGCCGCGCGGGGGCCGGGCCTGGGCGCCGGGTTCCTGGGATGGGGGCAGGGGTGGCCGGGTCCCCTCTACTCCACGACCCGGGCTGGACTCCCTCCGTCCCCCATGCCCCTCCTTTGGGGTAGGGGGGAGGAAGTTACCGGGGCGCGAGAGGACCGAGAGTGAGAGGCTGGGAACCCCAGACGCCCTGCACCCCCTCCCCCTTAGTGGACGCCTCTAATTGCCCGGCGGCGGGACCGTTGGCTGCTGCGGGCAGAGGTGGCCCAGGAGGGGGACTGGGGGCCACAAAGGGGCAACCTCAACCCCACGTTCTCGTGAGGTTGCTCAGGGATGGGTCAACCTCTCCGGGGCTAGGTGGCTCGAGATCGGGGTCCCAGGGAGTGGAAATTTGGCGCGCGGTGTCCCCAGCCGCGCTTGGCCCTCGAACCTCGTGGGCACGGGAACTGGGAACGAGGAGCGGACGTCCCCCCACGCCACCCAGGACTCCGAGGTTGCTCGGGAGGCCGAGTCGGGGGCTCGCTTGCCCACCCCCGCGGCGTTGCCCACTTGGCGAGGTGCCCAGGTCCGGGGAGGGGCGGCGGCGGCACCGCCCGCAGGTCAAACTGCCGCGGGCGCCCGGGCCTGACGCCGCGTGTCTGTGTGTCGGGGCGCGGCCCTCGCTCCGCAGTGGGCCTGGGCCGTCTCCTCCACGATCCCCCCGAGGACTGCCGCAGCGACGGCGGCAGTAGCACCGGCGGCGGCAGCAGCAGCGCGGGGGAGCCGGGAGGCGCAGAGAGCAGCTCGTCCCCGCGTGGCCCGGAGCGCGAAACCCCAGAGCCCGGCGACGGCGAGGGCCCGGATGGACACCTGGCGGCGAAGCAGCGCCCGGTCGCCAGGTCGAAAATCAAGGTACGGAGTCGACTCTGCCTCCGCCGCCACCTGCACCACGCCCTGGCGTCGGGCTCCCGGGGCCGGCGCCCCTCCCTGCCGCGCCCGCCCGCGCGTCCGGGCACCGGTGCACCCTGCGCGCCCGCTGCGCCGCTCCTGCACCTGCCCTTGGGCCGCGGCCAGGGCGCCTCCGCGTGTCCTCCTGCCTGCGGGCTAACCGGCCGCTGCGCCCGGAAGACCCGCTCCCCGCGCGGGCACAGCCCTCCCGCGTGGCCTCTGGAACTGCCCAAAGCGCTCAGGCACAGCCTCCTTCCCCCTTTCTGGGCATAGAGCCTGAAGCACAACCAGGCCGTTGGAGTTCTGGGGTGGGAAAGGAGAGACCCCAGACCCTGGGATCCCCTCCTCTGGGGCGCAGTTCCCAGCGCTGTTTGAACTCGAAGGGAGTTTCGCCCCGTTCCTTGCGTTCCGGAGACAGTCGTGGGAGCTTGGCACACAGTAGGTCTTTCACAGTAACAACTATTCCCAGTGCCAATTATGAAGTGCCCATTAGACACGAGGTCTGTGCCGGGCACTTTTAAACTGGTGTTTATCAAATCTTCTTGAATCATATTCACGGATAATTGGATTCAACTGCAAATTGCCCCATGGCCCCGCCCGCAGTGGCTTGCAATGTTTGTTTCCCTCTGTTCTCGCGATTTACTCCCCACCCCCCATCCAGCCTCTTGGAATTGTAGGCCACAGTTTATCACGACGCCCATCTGCGCTTTCCTGGGTGGAACTTCCAAGATTGCCTGCTCAAAGGTATCCGCTACCTCCAAGATTAAGTCCCATTCCACTGACTCACAGCCAGTCGGAGCCAGGGAGTGGTGTTTTTAGGAATCATATGACCCCAGGTCCTAGCCAGGTGGGCCTTAATGCGAACTTTTGCGGGCTCCCAGTCGCTCGGTGTAGGTGTTAATTCTTGAGCGCTCCTGGGCGGTCCCAACGCGCCCCCTGCCCAGGCCGGGGGATGGGGAGGAAGCCCTAGAACACTGTGGATTGGGAAAACTTCCGTTACTTTTGGTGGGAGGGGTCTTCCCTCCCCCGTGCATATTCCTGGCTCCTGGGGCTTGGCTCTGGGATGGGCTGGGGTGATTTGGTTATGAATTGAGGCTAGATGCTTGAGCTGGGAATCCTTAGGAAAGACAGCTTTAAAGGATGCTGCCGACTGGGTGTGGGCATCCTGCTTGAAAAGGTTCAAAGTCAGCTGGTGGGAGGCTTTTCTGGGCCTGGTGGGGTTAAGTGGGAGGGACAGTTTGCCTGAGGCTGCTACCTCTGCCCTCCAGGAAATTCTACAAAGTGTCCCACTTGCATATTTATCGCCTGGCTGGAAGGACAATTGAAACGTTGTTTTGGGGATGGCCTTAGCTAGTTTAAACCTCTATCCCCCAACTGCCCACATTGCCTGGAAAGAAAGTGGCAGGGGAAAATTATCCAATCCCTTAGCCACCATTTTAGAAGATCTCTGATGCCCCGGGCCAACAGCTCCACTGGGGCCCCGGATTAATCTTATTCCCAGGATCCTTGTCTTTGTGCTGCCCCCAGGGCTGGGGGTGGAGTGTAGTTTGCTCCTCAACCGTTAACTAAATTTCCAGGGGAGTTTTTGTTTGTTTAAGTGAAGTGAGTGAAGTCGCTCAGTCGTGTCCGACTCTTTGCGACCCCATGGACTATCGCCTACCAGGCTTCTCTGTCCATGGGATTCTCTAGGCAAGAATACTGGAGTGGGTTACCATTTCCTTCTCCAGGGGATCTTCCCGACCCAGAGATTGAACCCGGGTCTCCCGCACTGGAGGCAAACGCTTTAACCTCTGAGCCACCAGGGGGTGGCTCAGAGGTTTGTTTACCGAGGCCAAAGTTCAGGTTCCTTCTCTTTGCTTCCACTCGAAAATAGGAGACATCTTTGCGTCAAGATGCTCCAAGATTATAGAATTATCAGCCATGGTATGGTCCATTTTCAAACGACTGGTCAAACCGCCCTTGACTTAGCACGTGGTGTAACGTTAGAGTTTTGGGCAAAGTACAACAAACGGTCTAAGAGGGGGAAGCAAGATGCATTTTTTTCAATAACTAGAAGGCACTCATTAAACAATTGGTTCTTAGAACCAGAGAAGGGCAGAGAGAAGCTCCATCCACAGCATTTAGTGCCTGCTATACGCAAAGCAGCCAGGAGATAAAGTTGTACCACCCTTGTGTTTCAGAACCATCTGACAGTAATGGTTAGGGTTCTACGCTCTGGCTTTTGCAAGTTGCTAAACCTTCCAGGCTTCAGTTTCCTCATCTGTGAAATGGGAATATTAATAGTAATGACATTTGCCTCATAGAGTAGTGAGGATAAATGAGTCAATCAGAAAACATGGTAGGTGCCCAGTAACTCCAGTTAGGATTCTTTGGGTTGGTGGAGAGACACAAATACTATATTAATTATTAACACTATTACAGGAAAGTGAACGCTCAACCAGAAACACGAGGAAAGATGCAATACATTCTTAGCAGAGGGAGGTTTCTTGGTGTGGATTCGAGGGCAGTGAGAGAGTGCAAAGAGGCAGGCTTTAGGGCTGAGCCTGAAGCTCTAAGAACAGGACTCAGAGCTGAAGGGAGGACGGGAATCGGGCCTGGTGTCAGGGAGAGTCAGGGTGAGGAGCTGGAAATATAGCTGGGATAGGCTGAGATGGTAAAGGGGCCAAGCCAGGAAATGTGGATGCTCCCGTGGGGACAGATGAGGGGCCGTGGAAAACCTCATTTAGGTCTATCTCACCAACTGTGCTTGGAGATACGTTATCTGTTCTGAGCCTCAGTTCCCTGATCTGTAAAATGGAGAAATAATAGAATGGGCCTCTCAAGCATTGGGGTAGACAGTGGATACAAAATGCTAAGCGATTTTCTTAGTGTATAAACTGCCCAGTGGGGAGTTAGCCAATAGTGACCTGTGGCAGGTTTTGTTAACATCCAATATTTTGTTGCCCCCAGCAAGGACAAGGGATTTACCAACGGGATTGGCTGGATTTAAGTATTATTTGGAAAAAACCCATCCATTTGATGTTTGGAAGGCAACATAAGCCTCATCCCTAACTCCTTGCCTGTTGACTTCAGTCTCCCAAGACAGAATTAGAAGCTCCAAACTTGTAACTTACCATCTCCTTGGCTGACCAGACTCCTCTTCTTGACTCTAGAGCCACCAAAGGCAGGGAACATTCCTAGTGGGCTCATATTTCCAGCAGCTGGTACAGTAATGCCTGACTCATAGGAGAACGTAAGTCAACATGGAAGAGAAATACAGGCAGGGAAGAAGGAGTCAACAGTTCCTAGATATAAGTGACAGTGTTTCGGGAAAAACAGGAAGGAAAAAGGGGAAAATGTTTGGAATGGATACTTGAAAAAGCTTAAATTAATTTAAAGGGGGAAAAGGAGAAATAGAAGAACAACGTGTGAGCTGCAGATGATGGTTAATTCTGGGGCATTAAATGGGGTAAGTCTTTCCTGGTGGCTCAGATGGTAAAGAATTTGCCTGCAATGCAGGAGGCCTGGGTTTGATCCCTGGGTCAGGAGAAGGAAATGGCACCCCACTCCAGTATCCTTGCCTGGAGAATTCCATGGACAGAGGAGCCTGGGGGGCTATAGTCCATGGGGTTGCCAAGAGTTGGAGACGACTGAGCGACTAACACTTCCTTTCAAACTGGGATAAA
The DNA here is from genome assembly GCA_006410635.1 of Cephalophus harveyi. NCBI lineage: Eukaryota > Metazoa > Chordata > Mammalia > Artiodactyla > Bovidae > Cephalophus > Cephalophus harveyi. The sequence goes on along the minus strand of SJYT01083407.1, from coordinate 491,190 downwards.
GAGAGACCAGGCTGAGCTCCCAGGAGTGACTCCCAGAGCCACACTGCAGAACTGGACTGCCTAGGGAGCTGCTGCGGTGGCCACTATGGCTGCTGATTGCCCATCATGATTCTTCTGCTAATGCAAGGTGTAAAAAAATTGCTGCATACTTGCCTCGGCTCAGTTAACTCAGGCCCGCCGGAAGTCAGATCTCCAACAATGCATGTAACTGGTGGAACCCAGGTCACATCTAAAGACCACTGCTGCGAGGGATTCTGGGAAATGTTGCGTCATGCTTTCTAGCCTCTCCTATGCAGAATGGTCCACCTCAGAGCGGGGACAGAGGCTGAGCCTGTCCACCCACAGGATCTACTCAAGGACCGAGATGTGGTCCAGTCTCCTCATATTTATGGGGAGAAAGATAAAGCTAGAGAGGTTGTTTTGAGTCCCTCACAGGTGCTGGTGGCAAAGCCCAACCCAAGGCTCCTTATTCTTTAGTATATTGTGCTGTCGTTGTGGTGTGTAGTTGTTGTTGTGTAGCTGTGTTGTGCTGCCACCTTAGCCACTAGTGTGACATGAGGGAACCTGAAGCAGTTTCTACCACATGACAGGAAACAAAGCACAGGGTTGTCCCTCCTGCTCCCACACGTCATGCCCAGACCCATGGGCCTGTCCCTGGGAACTGTAGGCACACATTTTGCAGGCTGCAAGCCCCATCAAAATGTCAGTGTGGGCACCTGCAAGTGTTTTAGCCCCTGTTTCTTCTGGATAATAAGGATATGTTCCCTTCAGCATCTCTGCATTTGGGAAGACTGCATTCTGCCATGTAGTGGAATTGTGACGCTTAAGGATGCAGGAGGGGTATTTTTATCCCAAAGAAATTGGGGGATTACACTTAGCACGTTTTGAGCACTCAGACATAAGCAGGTGTGTCAGTGGTAATCTTGTCCACATGGCCATGGAAGGTAGCCTAGACCCACGGTAGCCTACTGTAGGAAATAGGTTTATTAATTTAAGGAACTTGTCTGGTGGAAGCATCCACAGAAAATAAAGGATTTTTTTTTTTTTTTCCTTTCGAAGTTGACAGGTAAGTGACCTTAGCCAGCTTTGAAGTTGGTCAGAGGGCCAGCCCAAGTCCCCACCTCCCCGGACGCTCCTGAAGTCTTCCGTAGTTCTGATACAATGATGGGTTTGTTTCTGCTGCAGAGGACTATTTTTCAAAAGAACTAGAAGGGAATTTTGTGTGTATTTTAAAACGAAAGCTGAGATCCTGAAGAAAACAGGACAGCATAAGAAAGCGCCAAGCTGCAGGGTTGTGGAATTGACTGTCTCTCGTCATCTTTCTGGCCGTGAGTTAATCACCAATTAGTTAATGAATCTCCAGACTGATGTCACCTCTCACCCTCCATGGTAGCTTCCCCATTTCAGTGCTGAGCCTTTTGGAGAGTTAATTTTGGATTAAGGGTGAGACTATTAAACTTTTTCAGAAGATGACACAGTATCTGGAGCAGTACCCTGTAATTGCACACATTAATAATTTCTATTTCGAAGCGTGAGTATTGACACCAGACGGTAGCTTCTGGTTTTGTTGCCAATGGAGATAAGAGAGAATGTTGGTTTTTGGAACTTTTTCGATTTCAGAATTGCAGATGAAGGACTAGGGTCTAGTGACCCACACTGAAGGTTAGTTCCCTTTTTCTTCCATCAGTGAGAGGAAAACTCAAAAGACAGGTGGAGAAACAAGAGGGTTTGTTACGTTTTATTTAGGATCACAGGACGCTGGAACTTGTCAAACTCTGAGTTAGGATTTACCCGGCAACTAGTATTGCTTAACAATCCCAAGAGGCAAGTATCGTTATTGCCCACATTTTATGGGGGGCGGGTGTGTGTGTGTGAAATTACCCTTAGAGAGGTTGAGTAACTTGCCTATTCCCGGACTGTGAGTGGTAGGGCAGGATTTGAATTTAAGAAAAGAGCTCATCTAATCCCCTTTGGGGCTTCCCCGGTGTCTCAGTGGTAAAGAATACGCCTGCAGTGCAGGAGCTTCAGGAGACAGGGGTTTGATCCCTAGGTCGGGATGACCTCCTTGGAAGAGGGCATGGCAACCTACTCCAGTATTCTTGCCTGGAGAATCCCATGGACAGAGGAGCCAGGCGGGTTACGGTCCATGGGGATGCAAAGAGCTGGACCCGACTGAAGCGACTTAGCACTCACGAATATGGTGGTCTTAAGAGAATGTGATGTATCTATTACCATTCCAGTGATCTGCTGCTGCTTCACAGATAACCCCAGAGTTAGTAGCTTGGTATAGTGTGTTATGATATCTTCTCGTTCTGTGACTTGACTGTGCTCAGCTGGGTGGGTGTTGCCTCGGGTCTCTCTTGCAGGTGCAGTCGGATGCCAGTGGGACTGGAGTCTCCTGGGGGTTGACTGGGCGGGATATCCAGGAGGGCTTGCTCAGGTGGCTGGTAGTCAGTCTTTCTGTCTTTTTTTCTAGCTGCTTTCATTATATGATCCTACCATCTTTTTAAAATTTTGTAACAAGTCCCTATTGATGGACATGTAGGTAGTTTTCCCGTCTTTTGCTATCCAGACCAAATTTCCAGGCATATGTGAAGTGCGCTTTGTGGGATAAATTTCATCTTTAGAAATTTACCCTCCAAATGTTTTTCTGCAGAATTCTTGGGAATTTTTCCTTTTTTTTTTTAAATTGATGTATAGTTGATTTACAACATTGTGTTAGTTTCACAGGTACAGCAAAGACATTCTGTTATACATATATATATATATATATTTTTTTTTTTTTTCTGATTCTTTTCCTTTATAGGTTACTACAAGATATTGAATATAGTTCCCTGGGCTATACTGTAAATCCTTGTTGGTTATCTATTTTATATGTAGTAGTGTGTATCTGTTAATCCCATACTCCTAATTTACCCCTCTTCCCGTCCTTCTTTCCCCTTTGGTAACTATGTTTGTTTTCTATATCTGTGAGTCTATTTCTGTTTCATAAATAAGTTCATTTGTATTATTTTTTAGATTCTACATTCAAGTGATATCTTATAGTATTTATCTTTCTCTGACTTCACTTGTATGGTCCTCTCTAGGTTTGTCTATGTTGCTACAAATGGCAAGATTTCATTCTTTCTTTTGGCTGACTAATAAGGCATCTCTCTTTTCTTTCTGATGAAGTAATTTTTCCTTCCCCTTTGCCATTAAAAAATTTTTTTTTTGGCCGTTCAGCATGTGGGATCTGATTTTCCAACCAGGGATTGAATGCGCACCCCCTGCATTGGAGTTTGGAGTCTTAACCACTGGACAGCCAGGAAAGTCCTATGCTTTCTTTCTGACAAGTGAACTAATTTGGCAGAAGCTGGCTTTATCAGCCATGATCTTTTGCCTTTTAATTAAGCCTCCATCTTTCAAAGAGAGACTCTCTTCAGAGGCTCTGGATACAATTCATCAGTGTCTGGGGCTGGACTGCTCAGGACACATTTACAGGCAGCAGGTGGTCCTTTCTGGGGATTCTCTGGATAAGCATTTAGCGGTAACTCTGTTTTCCATATTGTGCAATGGGGATGCGCATAAACGTGGAGAAATGGGAACCCTGCCTTGGCCGAGGCTCATGGGAGAACTCTTCCTTTTGCTCTGGGAAGACCAGGGGGAAGCTCCCTGAGAATGAGGTGCCCTCCCTCTGGAGTCCCCTCACTCCTCTTTGCTCCCCAAGGTTAGAAAGCTGTCTATATCTTGCTCAGTCAGATGGCCCGCTGGCTCTGCACCACCTTCAGTGGTGACCCCCTCCCCTCTGCCCTCAGCATTTTCTTCTTTTCAAACCAGAAAGTGCCACTGATATGAGATTTCCACCCTGGACAGTATACTATCCCACCCTGGACAGATACTTCCAGTATAGGAGGTATCTATGTTGCATGCAGAGCATTTTAAACATAGGAATTTACTGAGAGGATTAAAGTACATAAGAGTCCAGGTTGGAACTGTGGTCAGCATGTTCCCCGGGCACGTTGATGCAGGGCTTTCAGAAGACAGCTCTCCCTTTCTTCGCATTTCTAATCAGAATGACCAGGGTCATTTGCCTGTGTTCTATTTTATTAGCTGTGTGACCTCTCAAATGACCTTCCTGTATAGATTTGGCTTTGAGAAGCTCCAAGTACCCTTTGCCAAGATTTGGGCAATATTTAGTCTTTTTCACATCCCTTCATTGGAGGCAGTGACCAGAATGGGGACTTGGGCACTGTGGACGAGGAGGAGACCACGACCTGTCCTGGTGATGGGAGAGCCTTGGGCACGGCGGAGTTGCCCTCAGGCGCTGTCACATCCCACCACTTCAGCGGACACAGGGCAGAGGTGGGGTATGAGGCAGGAAGGTGTTCAGACTCAAGCCCCGTGGTCCTCTTGAATCTTCCAGTGCGCCCCACCTCCCACCACCCTCTGACAGTCCAGTTCATCAGGGACCCCAGGTAGAGCCCTGCCCTTCTCCGCTTCTCTGCTTCCCCGGCTCTCTTCATCAGCTGCTCTCCAGGGCTCAGGCTAGCCAGGCTGGACCCCACGCAGCTCCTGTTTCCCAGCCCTCTCCTGAATCTTCTTTGCCCTTCCCCCATCTTCTTCCTCCTCTTTGGCTGAGACACTCACTTCCCTAGAAGCATGTTATCTTGCACCAGGACACCCCCCACCCCCACCCCCGTCTGGGATTAGGTGCCCCTCCGAGCAGCCTCTTGCACCCTGGACTTCTGGATGGCAGTGGCCTGTGCCTAGACCAGCCGCTTCTTGGGGACAAGCCATCCTGGTGATGGGGCACCCTCCAGCTCAGAGCACAGGCTCTGTCTGTGATTAGGCACACATTAATGTTGGCTGAGAGTAAGACGGAGCAGTTGAGAATGAACCACTGGAGGGGGCCGATTGAAAAGCCCTGCTCTGGGGTCTTCACATTCTGCCACCTGTGAGTCATTGCCCAGAAACTCTTTCTGACCTGCATGGTGCAGGGCTGCCATCTAGGCTTGGGGCATGGGGGCTGGAACCTACACAGACACTTGCTGACTTCCACCAGGCATTTAGTTGAGGAAAACAGGTGAACCCTGAGGAAATGCTTCTGTGTGATGGAAGCCTCTGGAATGAGTTGGAATAAAGTGCTAAACCATCTGAAGGCCAGTCCTTCATGTCTCAAGTGTGGTCCGTGGACTGCACGGTGGCGTCTCCTGGGAGCTGGCTAGAAATTCAGACTCCAGCAGACCTCCTGAATCAGAAGTTGCATTTTAACAAGACCCCCAGAGGATTCATGTGCACACTGGGGCTTGAGAGGCTCTGGTATTAGGGGTACTGGGACCAGTTTGGGCAGGCGCTGCAGAGCCTGGAGAAGCTTATCTGGGAGGGAACAGGTGAGTTGGGGCTTGGTGGAGGTGGTGCCTCGGGTGGATGAAAGGAGGATGTTTGAGACGTGGCAGGTGTTAAGCCAGGAAAGGACCAACTCTTCTTGCGAATGACACTTGTCTGAAACAAGTTTTTTAGGTTCTTTTATGAATAGAATTTTGGCAGAACAATTGGATCCATCTTCTAAAGGATCTAGGAAACCTTTGATGAACATAGCAGATCTGGTGTTTTTCATCACATAGTTTGAGATTCTGTTTTCTTCCTTTGAGGCAGCAAATGCAGTTGAGAGAATGGAGCGGACCGTTCAGAACCTGGGATTTGATTATGGTTTTTCTGGTAAATGAAGCTGTGGGATTCTGACCAAGTCCCTTCGGAAGCCAACTGTCATTTGTTCATGATTCTGGGTCAGGAGCTGGGGCATGGCTGGGCTAGACAGTTCTCTGGGCCGGTTTGTTCACCCAGCTGGTGGTAGTCCTGGGTGGGCCGGAAGGTCCAGTGGCTCCTTATCCACACCTGGCACCTCACTGCTCCTTTGCCGAGCTGCTTGGGCTTCCTCACAGCATGGTGTGCTCGGGCTTCTTGGTGGCCTCTGGCTTCCAAGAGGGAGGAGGGAGAAAAGCCTGGAAGTGACAGAGGCTCTGCCAGATCCGGGGGTTGAGGAGACAGTCCCTTTAGATGGATTCAACCTCGGTGCAGGCCCGGAAGGAAGGAATTGACTGTGGCTGTCTCTGGGGGCTCTGGGATATTATCAGACCTACACTCCTCTCTTTCTCCCTTCCATCTTCAGCACTCGCTTCCCCCTCAGGGTCCAAGGTGGCAGCTGGAGCTCTAGCAAGCAGGAAGGACTAAGGCCAGGAAGGGCACCATCCTCCCCCTTCCAGAGAGTGTATCCCACTAGGCTGGTGGTCCCACCCCCACTTACTGGGGGCGGGGCGCCGCTGGAAATAAGAGCATGGATGTAGGGGGAGTTGCCCTGTTCCACCTCGCTGCCCAAAGCCTACACTTGTTGGGAATTTTTAGTGGGAGGCGGGGCAGCCCGAGCCAGGGCCAACCCCTCCCCCCGCTCCGCACTGGACCTCACGCCCCTCTCTGCCCCAGTTCACCACAGGCACCTGCGGCGATGCGGCCCTGCATACCTGCGACCTGTGCGGCAAGGCCTTCCGTCTGCAGCGCATGCTCAACCGGCACCTCAAGTGCCACAGCCAGGTGAAGCGGCACCTGTGCAGCTTCTGCGGAAAGGGCTTCAACGACACCTTCGACCTCAAGCGGCATGTGCGCACGCACACAGGTGAGGGGGCGCGCGCACAGGTGAGGGGCACGGCGCGAGCTCCTGCGTCAAGAAGGAGGGAGCCCCGAGCAGAGCCGTGTTTCTGGAAGGATCGCGAGCGGGGGTGAGGTGATGCCCACTCGGAGCATCTGGGCGTCAGGTGCAGCCGCTGGGCCGGACTGACGCTGGAACGTGGTTCCTGTGGTCCCTCTGCAGATATTTTGTGCTTCTCTCTCTCGGGAAGTGATCCTGTCTCAAAATAGCATCACGTTGGTTCCTCCTGGGAGCTCAGAAAGAGAAGAAAACACTCAGCAGACTTAGCGCTCTCCAAGCCTTCTGCAGGGGTGGGGAGGAAGGGTCGGGTGTGGGAGGTCAGGCGGGTGGGCCAGCCTTCCTCAGCACCCCCTTCTTGTGCAGCGGGTCTGTGTCCCCACCATCTCCTTCCACAGACAGCCCTAGGGGGTACTTGCTCACAGGTCTGCCAGCACCTCTGATTGCTGGTAGCCTCCGTAGTTTTGTGTAGGAGATGTCTGGTCTGCAGGCTTTTTGAGGACCACACCTTTGCCAGAGAGATCCCTTGAGAATTCTAATATGCCATTTCCCAGCTTAAAAAAAAAATCTCCAACTCTGGGCAGGATGAAATTCAAAGTCTCCATCTTGATGGGTTCCATATAAAGCCCCTCTCGGTCTGGCTCCCATCTTCAAATCTGCCTCCTGTCCCAGCCCCTCCGAACCCTCACATACCCCACTGGGCTCCATCCTCTCATCCCATCCTGACCAGTCAGTCTTATGCGGGTCCCTCTCTCCCTCCCTACAGTCCTTAGAATTTGTTATAGTCCTGCTGATCCCTCAGGCCCTTTCAGGGTTCAGGGTTTTCCCCCCGGCATTTTGGGGGTGGGAAAATGTCCACTCCTCTCTCTCAGTGGGGCTCCCAGCTCCCCAAGCCCCACACAGGGCCCTTCTCAGATCCTTGCTATTGAGATTTCCTTTATAGACTCTGTCACACGTTTTGTTCTTACGTTATTAGCAGTGAGCTCCTTCCTGGCCTCAGAAGGGTGTCCTTCACCCCAAACAGTGGTCTGGCATGTAAAAGGTTTTTCTTTTTTCCTTTAAAAAAAACTTTGCTAAAGTGAAATTTTCATTTAAAATTTCATTTAAAAGTAACAATGCATCCAGAAAAGCACACGTGTCATAAGAGCACAGTTTGAGAATTTAGGAGTTTCTACAGAGTGAAGACAGCCATCTAACCAGCCGGAGTATTGACAGACCCTGTAAGTCTCTGCCCTGCCCCGCACCCACTCTGGCCCCTGTCACTTTACCTCTGAGAGGCACTGTTAGCCTGACTTCTGGCAGCAGCACTGACTGTTGTCTGGCTTTGAATGTGATGAAAGTGGAATCAGTAGAGGATGCTCTCTGGGGTCTAGCTTTAAGACTTTCATTTCAGTCCTGAACATGAGAGAACCTGTGAAAGTTTGACCTCTGTGTGGCCTGCCTTGGGTTTAGGCAGGAAGAATGCTTAGGGAGTGGCCGGTGGTAGGGTAATTGTGGAGGGTCCTAAATAGGGTGAAGGGTCCTATAGGTGGTGGGAGTCTCCTAAATAGGGTGAAGGGTCCTGTAGGTGGTAGATGGTCCTATGAAAGTTGGAGGGGTTCTGTGGTTGATGGGGCAGCCCCAGCTATCAATGGACCCAACAAGTGGCTACAAAGCCGGTCTAACAGGCAACTAACCCAAGAGGTTAAGAAACTGGGGACTGGTTGCCCAGTCATTTGTCGTTGGTTGTCCTGGAGAGCTCCTCAGCTTTGCATCTTTTTCTGAGGATGTTGTTGAGGGCATGGCCTATTTCTTCTGCAGCTCCTTGCCTGGTGGGTTCTCTGGCCACTCCCTGATCCTGGGTCCCGGCCTTTAAGACAAAGTGAAGGGGTCTCGGGGAGCACTCTGGGCTGCTGGTACGGTCAGTTGGAGTAAACATGGAGGCTGCCTCATCTGTGACTGAGTTAATTCTCCGTTAGTAGAAATATGAGGGACTGATCACTCTCAGGGAAGAGTTTGCAAGTTGAATCAGTCACATAGTGGTTAAGAAATCCAGATCTGAGCTAGCTGTCTGTGCAGGTTTGTCCAAATTACTTTTCCTTTTTCTTTTTTGCTTTAGTTTGTCCATCTCTAAAGTGGGCATGGGGTTTTAATACCTATCACCTAAGTGATGGCCATGAGATTTCAGGGCAATAATGGTGTATAAAGTGTTTTGCACTCTGTAAGCACTTAGTAAATATGAGCTGTTAGAGGTGGTAAATGTTGAAATAGTTGGCAGAGTTTTCCTGAGGCCTGAAGACTCACCTCTGTGCATCCAGAGACCTCAGCCCACATAGAGAGAAAGAACCCAAACCCTGGACTCCCCAAGAAAGCCAGCAGGTATGCCAGACAGAAGAGAAAGTGTCATCAGGGAGGCTTTTCGGAGGAGGTATCCTCTTGGTTGAGCCCTGAAAGAGGCTCAAGAAAGACCTCTAGTGACTACTAAAGGAGAGGCCAAAAATCCCTGGGATCCCACAAGCTAGGTGGTACGGCCCTCCCACCAAGAAAAATCATGAACTATAAAACTACAAAGTGACTTGAATTTTTTTTTTTTTGCTGTACCATGCAGCATGTGGGATCTTAGTTCCCTGAGGGTTCAGGGATTGAACCCTCACCCCCTGCAGTGGAAGATCAGAATCATAACCACAGGACCTCTGGGAAAGTCCAAGTGATTTGTATTTGAGTCTCTATTGGACAGTTCTTAGATCATTGAATCTATAGATAATGATTTTAATTTTTTTAATCATAATTTTAACTCTTAAAGTGACTCCTCCTTAAGCTTCTTAAGGGGCCCAGAGCCAGTTCCAGACCTCTGGTCTTCTGATGCTCAGCCATGTCCAACTCTTTGTGACCCCATAGACTGTAGCCCACCAGGCTCCTCTGTCCATGGGATTTCCCAGTTAAGAATACTGGAGTGGGTTGCTATTTCTGCCTCCAGATCTTCCTGACCCAGAGATCGAACACACATCTCCTGCATTGCAGGTAGATTCTTTATGGTGGTTAACAAAAAGTATTAAGGAAATGTCTTGAACCTGTTTTCCCTGCTCTGGTTTATTTTCTGATGGAGACTTGCCTCCAGGTAATGATGAACCAGAGAGAGGAGTCAAGGGCTTGTTGACGAATTAACTGCTGGCAAATCAACAGAAGGCCACCAGCTGCGGTGATGCTGCTGAGCAGAAGGTGGAGGGACAGACCTGGCCTCCTGGCTCGAGAGGCCTGCCCTGTAAGCTCTGAGCTCTACGCCAAAGGGATAATCGGTAAAAAGAGCAAAGACTTGGGGGTCTTCTGACCTTGTAGCTCATGTGAACCACCTCACTAGCTCCAAAGAGCTCACCAGAATTCTGCGAACTTGGCTTTGCCTTTAATTGAGACGCAGATGCTGGATTTTTGCTCTGGATAGTGACAGGTAAATGTTGTATTTGGATCAGAAGCAAGATGTGGACTCTGTTTTCCCAAGTACAGTAGCTAGTTCAATGAAGGTTACAGTTGCTCCCAGTCTAGTTGGGCCAGTCCATGATTAATGTAAAAACTTACCTAAGGTCTCTGGACCCTTGTTTTGAGAATTGGAGGGACAGTGTTGAGAGGTGGACAGAGCTGGGTGGGGCCCAAAGAGCAGGGTGAATCCCCTCCCCCTCATCTCCTCCTCCCCTCTGCAGCCCCGGAGAGAACAGGGCATCTAAGGAAAGACTCAGAACAGGAGGAAACATTTTGGAAAAGACCCAGGGAAACCAGAGCCTAGAAATGTCTGACCTTAATATCCAAGTAGATGAAAGAAAAGATTAGACTTCTCTTTTGGATATGACTTCACCAAAGAAAGAGTAGATTGGGGATGTACGAGTGAGGCGGAGGGTTGGGAGGAGTAGCCATGTGACATCTGACTCCAGGTTGAAAGAAACTGGAATAGAAAGAAGCAGCTTTGTTACCATCTTGTGAAAATATATTGGCAAACGAGTGGCTATTTTCAATCCAGATGGTTTTAGGTTGGGTTCCCTACAAGCAGTTTTCTGAGATGGTGATTCTTTTTCTTTTTTTTAAATAATTACTTTTATTTTTAGTTATTTGGCTGTGCCGGGTCTTAGTCGTGGCATGCGGGATCTTTAGTTCTCTGACCAATTGAACCCAGGCCCCCAGCATTGGGAGTGCATAGTCTCAGCCACTGGACCACCAGAGAAGTCCCTGAGATGGTGATTCTTATACACTGATGTATTGAAGGGTGGCTCTTGGGAGAAGCCTGCAAGGCAGCGGGGAGCTGCACAGTGTAGCAGGGATGTGGCCTTAGCCTGATCCCACCAGGGACTTGGGTGGGACTGGGTTTACAGGCCTGTCCTGCCCCAGGCAAGTGGGGGCCCACTCAAGGGGGTCCAGTCGGGGAACCAAGAGCACTCACTGCACACAGAATAGAGGGATTTGCTCTGTTTGAGAGGAGTTGACAGGGTCACTGAGGCAAGCATCAGGTCAAAATGAGACAGAGGATGGAGAGGGGGAGAGTGGGGGAGAGCTTTCAAGAAAGGAATGTATATTCAGTTCACAGCCCATGAAAAATGTCATGGGTCTGTTTTTAGAGAATATTCTTTTGGCTTTGTTTAAATCTTTTAGGTTGAACCAGCTGGCCATCCATGGAAGGAGATGGTTTGCTTTTTGGTGGGGGGAGATCTGTCATTTAGAGTAGAATGTAGCAACCAGCATGGGCCAGACTTGGTACTCACCATCTCTGCCCTTGATGCCTGGGGACCCTGAACACCGCTGATGCCAGGGGGCAAGAGGAAACGCCGAGTCACATCTGCGGAGGTGTCAGGTGTGTGGTCTGGGTGTTGTTCGTCACTGTGACCAAATGTGCCAGGCTCATCAGACAAATATGGCTTTAATTGAAAGCTTTTTATTTTCCTCATTTGTACAAGTGACTACTTACTGTGTGAAAGACTCCAGTCAACATAGAAGCTATAAAGGAGAAAGCATAGCTGCTGCAACCAGCTGAAAAGGGCACATTTCTGGGGTCACCCGCTCAGTTTGTGGGAGGCTCCAGAACGCATAACCCATGTTGGTTATACCTTTACAATTCTGGCTAGAATAAAAGAGTCAGTTCGAGGTGCTTGTCATTCCTGTGGAAGCTTCTGAGGTCCATGGTGGGGAGACTGAGGAATTCAGGTTGGAGGTCACTTGAGGGAATGGGGGGTGCTGTGGACCAGAGCAGTTGTGTCTGCCCTGCCCCCACCCCCACCCCAGCCCCCAAGGGGCCCTCTGGCCTTATCTTCCATCTGGGCCTCATTGAGAAAGAAAGGCCAACAAATCCCGTCTTGATTGAAGAGGAGGAAACGATGGTGTCGGTGTCGTTTGTTTGGAGGCGAAAGGAAAGGAGTGGAGAGATTGGATTGGGAGAAGCACAGGCTGGGAGAGGCTTCAGTGGGGTGCGTCAGGGAAAAATAGAGTTGCCTCCACCCCTCCCAGCCCAGGTTGCTGAGGAGCAGAACACAGACTCCTTCACTCAACAAGCTCTTCCCTCTTTGATTTTGACTTACTTTTTAGCTACAAAAAATCATATAAAAGGGAAAGAAAGAAAGAAAGAAAAAAAAAAGGAAGCCTCCTCTCCACACCAAGCCCTGTTTCCACTCTTGAAAGCAAAGTGAAGTCGCTCAGTCATGTCCGACCCCATGGACCATAGCCTGCCGCACTCCTAGGTCCATGGGATTTTCTAGGCCGGAATACTGGAGTGGGTTGCCATTTCCTCCTCCAGGGGATCTTCCCAACCCAGGGATCGAACCCAGGTCTCCCACACTGCAGGCAGACTCCTGACCATCTTGAGCCACCAGGGAAGCCCCTCCTGAAAGCAAACTACCATTTAATTTTTTTCCCCAGAAAGTTTTAGTACACACTGCGTTTTCATGTGCTGTTTATCTGGGAGACTGTTTCCTACCTGCATGGATGGAGGTGTCTCACTCTGTTGAATGGGTGTCAGAGCGTTTCTTATTGTGAGATGATGATATAATTCCAAATATAGAGGCACTGACTTTTTTTTTTCTTGCTCCAAATGTAACACTTTCATTTTCAGGTTTTTTTTTCCTTTCCTCCTTTCCCTATTTCTTTTGTTTCTCACCCTCTCTTCTAATTTTAGAGAACACAATCACAAATCTTATATATTCTTTGCCTCCTTGTGTTAGTCTTCCTGCTGATAATCTCCCTGAAGCTGGCTGAAGGGTAGACCGCTTCTGGTGTTTATGGGCGTGGTCACATTTCCTCTTGCAGATGTTGCCCTAAGTGTCCATTCCCACGAGGAGGCCTGCAGAGAGCTTTTAGAGGAAGCCCACTTTTGAATAAAGTTCAGTAAAGGAGACTGAGATACAGCAAGCAGAACAAAACAGATATTGCCAGTAACAAAGACTTTTCTTGGGGATATGTGAGATGAAGCTTGATTTGGCAGTAGAAATAGAAGGTTTGAAAAGAAGGAACCCTTTGTGATATCCCACACACAGTATTTTCTGGACCAGGTGATACAGGCCCACAGCACAGCACTGAAAGTGGCTGGGGAAGGAAGTCTGTTCCTGCCTCTCTCCACCAGCTGCCTAGGGACCACATTTTATTATTATATATGTATATATTGCCATGCCACGTGGCATACAGGATCTTTGTTCCCCAGCTAGGGATCGAACCTAGGCCCCATGCAGTGGAAACATGGAGTCCTAACCACTAGACTGCCAGTGAAGTCCCTAGGGACCACATTTTAAAATGTTATCCTTTTTTAAAAATTTTGATTTTTTTATAACTATTTTAATGCTTTCTAAAAACTTTCATCACATGTCTGTTCCATAATGCTTTTTAACAAATGCATTTTTTTTTCAGTCACTAACATGCTTTTATTTTTGTCATTGACAAATGATACTGTGATTGAATCATTGCTTTGGCTCCTTAAATATTACTTAGGTGTACATTAAAAATATATGTCTACATTTAAGAAATGTAACACATTAAAGAAGTCCTCTGTAAATATTGTTGTTTTATCACTAAGTCGTGTCTGACTCTTTTGTGAGTAGGAAATTGCAACCCACTCCAGTATTCTTGCCTGGAAAATCCCATGGACAGAGGAGCCTGGCAGGCTACAGTCCATGGGTTCCCAAAAATGATACGACTTCCCTGGTGGCTCAGAGGTTAAAGCATCTGCCTCCAATGCGGGAGACCCGGGTTCGATCCCTGGGTCGGGAAGATCCCCTGGAGAAGGAAATGGCAATCCATTCCAGTATTCTTGCCTGGAGAATCCCACGGACGGAGAAGCCTAGTAGGTTACAGTCCACGGGGTCGCAAAGAGTCAGACACGACTGAGCGACTTCACCTTCACCTTCACAGCAACTAAACAACAAGAAATTCTAAAGAGTGTCTTTGCATTCTTTTGACCTGGATTGTAGGCACTTGAGACTGCATCCCGTTGAGTATTTACTGTGTGCTGGATCCTTGGCTCATGAGATCTCAGTTACTCCTCAGAGCAGCCTTACAAGGGTCTATTAATTATTGTCCCCATTTTACAGGTGAGGAAACTGAGGCATGGACTGGGTTGATGAGTGGCTGATGGGTAATGCCTGGGTTTCCAGTGGCCTTGGATTCTGTTACTGTCTAGGTATCGGGAACGGTGTCTCTCAGTTCTGGAACCCCACTCCCAGCACAGACACGATTAGCCATTGTTCAAGAGCACTCGTGTCCAAGACAGGGAGACCTTGGCATTGGTCTCCCTTACCTGGGCTCCTTCCTGGCCATCTTCTTTGCTGATCTCTGAGTCTGTAGGGGAAAGGAGGACTCCAGGAGGCAGGAACTTGTTCCCAGGCCCAGGGTCACTGAGAGGCAGCTGCTGTGTGACAGGGTCTGCTTGCTCCAGTGAGTGAGGGGTGAATGTGGTCATGGGGTGGGGAGCAGGTTTGCAGAAGGCAGGATTAACTGCAGTAACAAGGTGTGGGGGCCTTCTGTTTCCCCCTCCCCGCCTCTGTCATCCACATGATGCAGGGTTCCGATACCCTCGCCCTTGCCATCCAGTTTGCGCTGGGTGCGGTGCCCGTACAATTCAGCTGAGCAGCTGGATGAGAGAGGGAGACGTGACTCTGCATGTGGAGTTGTCCGAGGGGAAGGGCTCGGGACATGCAGTACAGCCCCGTCCACCCCCCTTCCCAGGCCACCATGGGGTGGGGACCTCCAGGAGTAGGGTGGGAAAAGCACCCACTTCCAGAATCCAGGAGTCATTGCTCCAGGCTAAAGCTGGCAGAAGTGTGCTGGTTTCCCCACCGGCTGAGTTTGGATGTTTTAAAATAGTCGCGGGCTGTTTCCGATCCCTCCTGAAAGGAGCAGCTGGTCTCTGGGTGAATTTGTCTTGATGAGCTTCAGGTTTGAAATCAGGGTGATTCTTGATTGGCCAGAGGTGGTAGAAGCCAGCTGCCATGTGGGCCCAGAGGCCTGGGTAGCACAAAGCCCCTTGTGGCCCAAACATGCAACCTACATGGTATATTCCTTTGGGGCAGGTCTCATCATAGCCCCTACGTTTGTAGAAAACTAGCCCCGTGTGACGGACCTCTCCTTTCCTGTGCCAGTAGGGTTCATTCATTCATTCACTGAGAGATGATTGACAGTGGCAGTGTTGGTTGCTCAGTTGTGTCTGACTCTTAGCGACCCCATACTGTAGACCGCCAGGCTCCACTGTCCATGGGATTCTCCAGGCAAGAATACAGGGGTGGGTTGCCATTTCCTCCTCCAGCGGATCTTCCTTTCTTTTCCTGGGCCAGGAGGGTTCATTCATTCTTTCAAAAGTGATTTACTGAGCACCTATTATATGCCAAGTGCTGAGCATTGTAATGAAGTTTCTTTTGGCAGTTTTTCTGGAACCAGCAGAATATAATACAGGCCTGCCTTCTGCTTGGGTGGGCTGGAGGAACACCCCACCACATCACTGAGCTGATGGGATTTTTTTCACACTGAGTGTAAAGGCAATGATGGAGGCTTCTGGATGTGGAAGAATAGTGGAAGCCATTCAATTTGTTCAGGTGGTTGAATGAGGGTGGGGAGTGTTTTTGTTTTTGTTTTTTTTTTTTCCATTTTGACTTGCTTTATCATCTGTGTAACTTTATAAACAGTTATAGCTCTCCACGAAGCACCAGTAAGGAACTGGGGACTTGGAACCTCGGGGAAAAGACTTGGGTGCATGTCTGCCTCAGACACCCCAAGTGCTGTCCTGTGGCTTCATCTGGCGTTGCTTCAGACCTCAGCATAAGTAGCCTCAGCATCACCTGGGAAACAGCTAGAAAATACAGGTTCTTGGCCCTACCCCAGAACCAGAACCAGGATCGCCAGTGAGGTGGGGGGCCCGGAATCTGTGTTTTGACAAGCCCTCTATCTAGGTGATTCTGTTTTGGACTCAAATTTGAGAACCACTGCTTTCCCTTCAATCAGGAGGTCTAGGGTGGGGGCTCGAGGCTCTGCACTTCCAACAAGCTCTTAGGTGATGTGATGTGGGGTGGACCATACCTTAGTACCAGGTTGTACAAGGCAGCATGATGTGACGTGAGGGTGTGGGCTGCAGCAGTGCTTTCTTAATCTCTATAGTCTTTAAAAGGTGGGATTTGGGTGCAGCTGAACAACAAAACACTGCGGTGCTGCCAAAAAGGGATGAAACCAGGCTATAAACACTGCCATGGTAAACTCTCTAGGACTATTATTTTTATTTTTTATTGAAGTATAGTTGCTTTATAACGTTGTATTAATTTCTGTTGTATAGCAAAGTGACTTAGTTGTACATATATGTTCTTTTTTTGGGCTTCCCTGGTGGCTCAGATGGTAAAGAATCTGCCAGCAATGCAGGAGTCCTGGGTTCGACCCCTGGGTTGGGAAGATCCCCTGGAGAAGGAAATGGCAACCTACTCCAGTATTCTTGCCTAGAGCATCCCATGCACAAAGGAGCCTAGTGGGCTACAGTCCGTGGGGTTGCGAAGAGTCAGATACAACTGAGTGACTTTAACTATATGTTCTTTTTAGATTCCACATATAAGTGATATCATATGATATTTGTCTTTGTCTGACTTATTTCACTTACTGTGAACATCTCTACTTGCATCCATGTTGCTGCAAATGACATCCATTATTTCATTCTTTTTAACAGCTGAGTAGTATTCCATTGTATATCTGCACCATATCTTTAGCCATTCATCTGTTGATGGACATTTAGGTTGCTTCCATATCTTGACTATTGTAAATAGTGCTGCTGGGAACATTGGGGTGCATGCATTTTTCTGAATTATAGTTTTGTCTGAATATATGCCCCAGGGTGGGATTGCTGGGTCATATAGTAACTCTATTTTAGTTTTTTGAGGAACCTCCATACTGTTCTCCATAGTGGCTGCACCAATTTACATTCCCACCGTTAGTGTAGAAGAGTTCCCTTTTCTCCACACCCTCTGTAGCATTTATTTGTTGACTTTTTAATGATTGACATTCTGACTGGTACCCTAGGAATATTGTTAAGCAAAAAAAGTAGATTTTGAAGATATCTTTTAATAGTTTGTTTCCATTAAAGCTAGGATAGTAAAATCGTAATAAATTTCATTGTTGTATAAGTCAAATAAGCACTTTAGAGTGTGAATTTTAATTTTCACTATTTTTTCAGCAACTCAAACAATTTTTTCTTTTTTTGGCTGCACCACGGGGCATGCAGGATCCTAGTTCCCCTACCTGAGATCAAACCCATGCCCCTGTGGTGGAAGTGTGAATCCTAACCACTGTACCAACCAGGAAGTCCTTGAAAATACTTATCTTGACTGATTGTTTTGCATACTCTTAAATTTTGAGCCTAAAGCTTTGGGGATTCCTGTGGGAAGTAGTCCTCCTGGCCACCAGGCCATGAGATGGTCTAACTACTTGCAGCCTCCTCTCTGCTCCATGGACCTCTCTGGACTTCTAGAAGCTCCATCTCACCCAGTGGGGTACCCGTGGGGGTGTGGGGGTGACTGTCATTTGATTGCTGAGCTTCTTGCTCTGTATCGTACCTGTGGCTTCTCCAGCCAGGAGGCAGGCCCCACTGATAGGAGACCAGATTTAAAGTCAGCATGAGATCTAGGTTGGAGATGCTTTCCTGACTGTAGCTAATGCCATCTGTGCCCTGCCCCTGCCCCGGCCCCTTGTCACTTCTGAGCACATCTGTCCACGTCGAAGCTGACCACTGCGGGTATTCTTGCTGGAGGCCTCCCACCCCCACCTCCTGGCAGACGGGACCTGCTGGGGAGAGAGAGCCCTACCCACCAAGGGCGCTCTCCAGGGTGCTGCCTGAGCAGAGGCACAAAGACCCCAGCTCCTGAGGGGCAGGGTGACTCGGAGGTGTGTGTTCTCCTCTGTCCCCTACCTTGCTTGACCAGTTGAACCCTGGTTGCCCACTGACTGGATGACCCCCACCGCCACCTTGTCATCTTCTCCCTGCCTTGAAGGTGGGGAGTCACCTCACACTGTTCCTGGGGTCTCCCTTCCTGGAGGCACCTTCCAAATACCTCCTTTTCCAGGAAAACCCAGACTAAAATAAAAGCACGGTTTACTCTGCCCACTCTGAAACCCAGACATTAGGGCAGGCAAGTGAGAAGATTAGAGTACCTCCTCTTAAAGCCAGGTGGTAGAGTTTTGCTGTTTGCGTCTGTTTTTATCATGTTTGCTCTGTGGACAATTTTGTCTTCTGCCTTAACCATTTTCCTCATATTCTTCATCCTTGGTTATGGTGATTCTTTTTTTATCCCTATTTCCCCAACCCGGGAGCCCCTGACAAGTGTGTTTCTCTTGTTTCTCGGGGGAGTTGGACTTTCCTGCTTCTAAGTGATACCACACACTGTTTGTCTTCCTCTGTATGGCTCATCTCCCTGAATATAATGTCCTCAAGTGCATCCACATTGTTGCAAGTGGCAGGATCTCCTCCTTTGTTCTGGCTGAATGATTCTCCATTGCAGATATGTACATCTTTATCCATTCATTTGTTGAGGGGCACTTAGATTGTTTCCATGTCTTGGCTGTTGTAAATAACGCTACAGTGACCATGGGTGTGGAGATAGCTTCCTGAGATCCTGTTTTCACTTTCTTTGGATAAATACGGAGAGTGGGATTCCTGGATCGTATGGAAGGTCTGTCTTTTAAGTTTTCAAGGAACCTCCACCCTATTCTCCACAGTGGCTGCACCAATCTACATCCTCACCAACAGTGCATGAGGGGACCCTTTTCTCCACACCTTCTCCGGCATTTGTTACCTCTTGTCTGGTTGATAATAGAAATTCTGACAGGTGTGAAGTGATTTCTCCTACCTTGTTCAATTGCTAAGTCATGTCTGACTCTTTGTGACCCCATGGACTGCAGCATGCCAGCCTCCTCTGTCCTCCACTATCTCCTAGAGTTTGCTCAAACTCATATCCTTTGAGTTGGTGATGCTATCTAACCACCTCATCCTCTGCTACCCTCTTCCCCTTTTGCCTTCAGTCTTTCCCAGCATCAGGGTCTTTTCCAATGAGTTGGCTCTCCTACCTGTGTGGTGCATTTGCACTTTTCTGGTGATTGGTGATGCTGGGCACCTTCCCTTGTGTCTCTCAGCCCTTTGTATGTCTTCTTTGGAAAAATGCCTATTCAGTTTCTTTGCATGTTTTTTGAATTGGATCATTTGGGGGGTTTTTTGCCATTGGGTTGTATGGGATGACTTTTAATGGCCTCATAGGTGGGAGGTTCTGGCTTGGCCTTGACCCACTGGTTCTGTCTGCTCCTCACCCCTGCAGGCATTCGCCCCTACAAGTGTGACGTCTGCCACAAAGCCTTCACCCAGCGCTGCTCCTTGGAGTCCCACCTGAAGAAGATCCACGGGGTGCAGCAGCAGTACGCCTATAAGCAGCGCCGGGATAAGCTGTATGTCTGCGAGGACTGCGGCTACACGGGCCCCACCCAGGAGGACCTGTACCTGCACGTGAACGGTGCCCACCCGGGCAGCGCGTTCCTCAAAAAGACATCCAAGAAACTGGCAGCTCTCTTGCAAAACAAGATGACGTCCTCGCTCCAGGGAAATGCCAACCTGAGCGAAGAGGAGGAGAAGTAGGAGAGGGGCGTGGATGCCAACTCTGCCACGTGTCCACGGATTCCTGGTCTTGGAGGTCCCCTGCCCCACGTGCTTTTTCAGAGTCCAAGTGGTCCGTTCATCTCTCTGTCCTGGGGGCCTCATTAGGGGCTCCGTGCCAATACTGTCATTGATAACAGTGGCATCAGGCCCCTGTCACCTGGGCCCTCAGGAACGCTATCACACTAATGGAAGCTTGTGGAGGGCTGTGATCACCGTCTGGGTCTAGTTTTCGTTTTTGTTTTGTTTTTAGGATTTTCACACATGGAGGCAGGGGTGTTCTGAGAGAAACACCCTTGGAGAGATTGATATGGTGCCTTGAAATAAAAGTACTTCCACTTGAAATGCTGTTCCAGCAAGGAAAACGAATTCTGTTATTCTGAAAGCATCGGCCAGAATTATTCTAATAAAGGGAACATCCTTGTGGAATTATCCGGCTCAGAACGCAACAGGAGAGTGCTAACCTGGTGCTCCCTGTCTAGGGCTTATCGTGGGACCTTTGACTTCAGGTTGTTTGGGGGTCGATGTTTTATACTAGTAGGTGGGTTTGAAGAAGCGAATCTTGAGCACTGGGTAAAGGTAAACACATGCCTGGTGAGCTGGGCAGAGGCGCTGGGCTCGGCATGAACGGGCTCACAGACACTGTTGGTGGCCAGGGCATTCCCATGGAGATGCTCTGGCCTCCGGGGTCAGGCGTGCTGGCTGAAGGCCGTCGTCCACCCTCCTTGAGTCTGGCACTGGGGCCAAGGCTGGAGCATGAGGAGCTCCGGAGCATACTTAGTGCCCTTGAGTGGTGGTGGGGGGGACAACGGTGGCATCAGTATCTCCTTTGCCGCCTGTGAGTGCTGAGCCCAGTGACCTTCAGCCACCTGCACGTCCTCACCTGGGATATTAGCGAGAAAGTCGGCCTGAGATTGAGATGGACCAAAAAGGAAGCTGGGGGAGAGGCAGTGTGGGGTGGTTTTCAGTCCCTCCCCCATGCCTGGAGGGGTGAGAGGAAGGACCCGGATCTCCCCAGAGCCACTGTGGCGGGAGAGGTTTACCCCAGTCCCAGGAGCTGCCAGAACCTGGCAGGAGGTCTGATCCACAGTGCCTCGCTGCCCCTTGACCCCTAGGCGCTGGCTGAGTGCACAGGTTCATTCCCCCTCTGGAAAGTTAAGAAAACCTTGGCTTTGGGGCTGGACTGGGAACGTTTCGATGGCATGGCTGTTTTCTTCTTTTCTCCCTGCCCACATCATCCTCCCCTTCTTCCCTCCCCCGTCGCTTCTACCTTCTCTCGCCCATTTCCTCCCCCCACCCCCAACGCTGGTCAGGCTTCAGGCTACAGGCTGGTTTAAGTGGTACATCCTATAACTCAACCCTTCTCTGTGGAGGCAGCAGCACTTTTCTTCAGAAGGAAGGAAGGAGGAAATAAATTCTCTTTTCACACCTATGATGCACCAGGCACCAAGCCAAGCATGACGTTCTCTGGTCGCTCCTATAGGGTCAGCATTTCTGTGCCTGGAGCTGCAGCTGGAACTGGCTGCCGGAGGAAGGGTCCAGGGATCCTAAATCTGGTCAGAACTCCTTCCCCTGCCCCTCTCCCCACCCTCCCTTCAGAAAGGAAAGACGAGGCCTCAGGTTCAACGTTGGCTGCACCTGAGGCTGGTGTGAGACGAAGGCAGGCTTTGGGGGGTCCTCACCACCTGTGTCACCACCCTGGGGCAGTGGTGAAGGGCAAGACCGCACCGCGGGGCCACATGGGTCCTGTTGACTGTGTCTGCAGCTCTGGCTATTTGGGCCGGGGCTGTGGTGCCGTGTGGTCTGAACAGTACATTTGAGCATCAGCCGTGGCAGGGTCGCCCTTGGGACCCACGGCAGCATGTGGGGTGGGGTCGGGTGGTTGCCAGGTGCAGCCTCCTGGGACACAGCCAGTGCTGAGAGCTCAACCCTGGCTCCAATGGGCGAGTGGCGTTGGGTCTCAGCACTTAACGCAGGAGAGAGAAGTTAGGAGGTGGCTGGTTCTTTTTCCTCGGTTATCTGACATTCCTGTAAGGGAATACCTAAGTGACTCTGTCTGGACCAGGTGCCCTGTGGCTGGTTTTGCACAGGGTATTGTGAACTAGCTGACGTGGTATTCTCTTTAGGGTCAGATTTTTATTAAACAACTCTTCTGATTGCAAGTGACAAAAAGTCCATTTAAAATGACTTTAATGGACAAAAAGAATGTATTAGCTGTAACGTCTGGGGTTTTTACCAGCTTCAGGGGTGGCTGGGCCTAGGTGCTTAAATCATTTGACCCTGTATCTTTTTTTCTTTTATCTAGTTTTCTTCCAGGTGGCTTCTTTCTCAGGCAGGTACGAATGGGGGCTGGATGACCATCCACTGTTCCGGACGGGGCTTTATCCTGGGCTGATGCTTCTTGTCTCTGATTGGCCCAGTTTCTCTCTCATCACTGCCTCCCCTGGACCCCAGTCAATCACTATGCTCTGTGCCCAGGCCTGACCTGGGGCTCCTGCCTCCTCTTAAGCAGGGCTGAGAGGGCAGGCTGACTACACCTCTGGCCTAGGAGAGGTCTGAGTGGCTCCCCAGCAGGAAAGCAGGGTTCTTTGACCAGAGAGGACATGGATGTTGGGCAGGTGTACCAGCTAAGACAGGGCACAACTGCGGGAACAAAGATTCCCAGCACGTGATGTGGCTTAAAGCAGGATGTTTCCGCCTCACCTGGTGGCTCTGGGTTGGCAGGTAGCTTACCTCCATGCCATTACTTAGGGACCTGGACTTCCTGTGTCTGCTGCTCTGGTTCCTTGTCAATATGTGCTTCATTGGAGCTGAGCATCTGGGTTTCGGGCCAGTAAGAGAATCGTCGCGGTTTGGTTTCCTCCAGAAGCTGCTTCTGAGGTGAGAGTTCAAGGTCAAGTTGCTGGCTTAGGAGGTGATCCCAGGAAAGAACAGATGCAGGGTGTAGAGGAGTGGGACAGGAGAAGGAAGACAATACAGGGACTGTAACTAGGAAAGTTGGGCTTCCCCTGGTGGCACAGTGACAAAGAATCTGCCTGCCAATGCAAGGGATGCGGGTTCGATACCTGAGTTGAAGATTCCCTAGGAAAGGAAATGGCAACCCACTCCAATATTCTTGCCTGGGAAATCCCCTGGACAGAGGAGCATGATGGGCTACAGTCCATGGGGTCGCAAAGAGGGGGACATGACTTAGCGATTGAGCATGCACACACAAATACAACCAGGAAAGTTACTGGTGGGCAGTCAATCCCAGTGGGGGCGGGGGGGGTCTCTGGGATGCAGTTGCCCACAGGAGGGGCACAGCAAGCCATTGTCCACTGGCTCTGCATGCCTGGGGTTTGGTTGAGGATGTTGGCATGGGAGCATTCATTTCTGGGCCTTTCCATCTTGCCCTGTGCACTGACCAGGCATGCCTCAAGTGCCAAGAAAACTCCTCAGGCAGAGCCCGAGGGCTTGGCCGTGAGCAATGCTAATACACCAAGCACAGCAAATGCTGAGGGGACATGGATGGGGCGGCACTGGGCCTGGTTCAGGTGTGGACAGGTCCCACCCACCCTCTGAATCGGCTGGCCAGAAATGGCACATAGCCCAGTCATATTCCAGGGTGAGGACTTCGCCATGTTAGGGAGGGAGGTGCGGGGGAGGGAACACAGTTTCTGAGCCACGGGCTCTCGTAGGCCAGGGCAGAGGGGACAGATCATGGGAGAAGCTTGCAGATTCTGCCTCGGCAGGCAAATCTCTGTCCCCTCCTCCCACCCGTTTGCTTGTTCTGCTCTCAGCCAGTTGTCAGGAAATCCCGCTACAGCATCCAGGATCAGAATTTAGGGCACTGGTTCTCAGGTTGGCAGCCCTGGAAACTTAAGTCCATAGTGGTGAGGATGGATATGGATGAACTTCTGTTATCTTCTGCCCTCATCGGAATCTATCCATTAGCCTATACGAAGTGGCTAGGTCAGGAAGTTCTCTGCTGTTGATTGATCTTCGGTCAGCACTGAGAATGGAAACGAATTCTTGTGCTCGTCAGAAGTGACTCCTGTTTTGGAAAGAGGGATCTGTTATCACCCATGTGCTGTATGTGCTTGATGTCCTAGGTTGGGTTCCTTGAAGCAGAGCCTGAGACCGGGAATCGAGGGCATGTGGTTTACTGGCGGAGGCTCTCAAAAGAAACCGGGAAGGAGGTGAGGGATCCAGGTACAACAGAGAGAAACCTGGCAAGGATGTGGGTGCAACTGGAGTCTAGCCGCAGCCTGATCTCAGGAGCCACAGACGGAGTCTCACCTTGAGGCTGATGGAGGCTGTTGGCTGTGGCTTATCCCTGGGAAGTGGCGGGGAGGCAGGACCACCGGGCTGTTAAGCAGCCAACACTCTTGGCATCCAGGGGTGGTTCACGTGGCGGTTTCCAAGGTGAGGGAGGGAAAGATCATAGGAATGGATTCTTAGCTGTGAAACCGATTGAGGTCCAATATTTACGTTTTGATAAGGGACCTCTTTTGGAGCTAAAGGAGTGAATCACTTATTGCAAATTATCTTGTGTTTGGGAGAGAAATAAAAAATACTTTTAAATGTATGCAAAGATAAGTCCTTCCCCCACACGTGTCTCTCATCTGCCAAGCCTCTCCTCTACCATCCATCATGATCAACCACTGTTAGCTTCTTGGGAAACTTCTGGAGTTTCTTTACTCCTATAGAAGCAAATACGAACATATGTGTCCTTGTTCTCTACTGTTGTTTTTTAAAATTAACATATAGCATCATGCATACTCTTTCGAACCCTGCGTTTTTCTTTTTTTATTTTTTATTGAAGTATAGTTATATTACAGTGTTGTGTTAGTTTCTGGTGTACAGCAAAGTGATTTACTTACACATATTCTGTTTCGTATTCTTTTCCATTACAGTTTATTAAAAGATTGAATATAGTAACCCGTGCTATATAATAGGACCTTGTTGTTTCTGTTTTATATATAATAGTTTGTATCTGCTAATCCCAAACTCCTAATTTATCCCTCTCCCCACCCCTATATTTTTCTTCTAATAATACATCTCATAGCTCTTACCATAATAGTACAAAAAAGAAACCTCATTCTCCTTTATAGCTGCCTGCTATTGTATCCTATGGATATACCACTAACTCCTACTGATGGCCATTTATGTTGTTTCTAATATTTTGCTACTGTGAAGAATGCTACAATGAGTAACTTTGTACATTTGTCATTTCACATATGTGCAGACATATCTGTAGGATAAATTCCCAGAAATGCAATTGTTAGGGCTAAGGATAGACCCTCCATAGCATTGATCAATATGGCCCAATTCCCCAACACAGAGAGATACCAATTTGATTAGCAGTCTCACAAACAAAGTGTGAGATTGCCCTCTCTCCACACCCTACCGACCTTGTTTTGCCATGGTGTGGGATTTGGACCAAGCTGATAGGGGACAAATAGTTTCTCAGTGTAATTTTGTTTTGTTGTTATTGTTCAGTGGCTAAATCTTGTCCAACTATTTGTAGCCACATGGACTACAGCACGCCAGGCCTCCCTGTCCCTCACTGTCTCCTGGAGTTTGCCCAAGTTCAAGTCCACTGAGTCAGTGCTGCTATCTAACCATCTCATCCTCTGCTGCCCCCTTTTCCTTTTGACTTCAATGTTTCCCACTATCAAGATCTTTTCCAATGAGTTGGTTCTTCCCATCAGGTGGACGAAGTATCAGAGTTTCAGCATCAGTCCTTCCAGTGAATCTTCAGGGCTGATTTCCTTTAGGATTGACTGGTTTGATCTTGCTATCTAAGGGACTCTCAAGAGTCCAGCACTACAATTCGGAAGGATCAATTCTTCGGTGCTCAGCCTTCTTTATGGTGGAATTCTCACATGTTTTGTTTCACATTTTTCTTATTCTGTGTGAGAGAAAGAGGTTGCATGCTTTTCATTTGATTAAGGCCTGTTTGTAGTTCCTTTCCTCATGAACTGCCTGAATGCCCATTTTTCTGTTGGGATGTTGGCCTTTTTTTCTGTCCAACCAGTAGAAATTTGTTTGTTTGCTGATTTTCTCCCAGATCATCACTCATCTTTCAATTTTGCTCATGCTGGCTTTTCTTGGCCAAGCAGTTTTGTGATGTTTCTGTAGTTTGAATCGATCCATCTTTTTCTTTTATGGCTGCTGGAGTGTGAATCGTAGTTAGAAAGGCCTTCCTACTCTAAGGTTGTATCGGAATTCTGTCATGCTTTTTTCTAGGACTTTAATGGTTTCATTTTATCGCGTATAAATCTTTGATCCGTTTGGACTATTTCCTGGCGTATAGTGGGAGGTATGGATCCAACTTTATCATTTTCCAGATGGCTGACAAGAGATATTTTTTAACAGGGAGCTGGTCCAAAACACACCAGAGAACGCTGTCTTCAGGAAAAGGTCTTATGCCTCGGCAGAAGGTATTGCGAATTATAGTGAGGAGCAGTTTTCTTTAATTAGCAGAGATTCGTGTGTTCAGCGAATATTGACTGAGTGCCCACTGTGTGTGCGGTACTAAATACCGAGGCTGGAAGAAATGGACCCAAGTCCTTGCCCTCCAAGAGTACTGTCTCTCTTGGGGGAAGACAGATGAGAAATAAGCAACAAACATATACTTTTTTGGGGGCCACGCTGTGTGGCTTCTGGGATCCTAGTTCCTGGACCAGGGATTGAACCCAGGCCTATGGCAGTGAAAGTGCCAAGTCCTAATCACTTGGAAGGACCACCAGGGAAGTCTCCTATGTTACATAGTATAGAGGAGATCAGAATTGGTGTCCCATTACTATGACCATGAACACTGGCAAACTTGGCTCGGGGCGGGAGAGGCAGGAACGGGGACAGGGCGCAGCACGGGGCGGCGGGGACGGCCGCCCTCCGCTGTGGGGAGTCTGGGCCTCGGGCCCATCTGAAGGCTGGCTCTCTTGAGCATCTGGTACCTGACGCTGGCTGTCGCCTGGGGCCTGGATTCCCCTCCCTGTGTGCCTCTCCGCATTGTCTCTCTGCGGGTTTCCTCTGACGTGGTGGCTTCCTAGGAAATGTGCAGGGAGCATCAGGCTGCTGTCTCCTGTGAGGAGCTGCCTCCAGAGTCCTGCTGGGTCACTTCTGCCACATTTTCTGTCAGAGGCAAGTCCCTAAGGCTGGTCCCCATTGAGAGGAGGGAAATGAGTCTTCCCCTTTGGTGGGAGGATGGTTCTAGATGAGCTAATGAGAACCGTCCATGTCTCTCTGTGGCCCTTTTTAGGCAACGAAATCTGCCATCTACAGCAAGGACGGTGGGACAAGGGAAGACGGAAAAGGTGGGGAGTTCAGGTGTTTTGTGTTGGGGAGGTGGGTGGGGACACGTGGCCTGGCGAAAGTGAGGGCACAGAGGAGAGCGCGAGGCTGGGACAAACATGCGCTCAGCTCAGCGTGTCTGAGAGCAGGGGCTGAGGAGGGCTGGGCGAGTGTAGACAGGTCAGAGAGGTGGGGCAGCAGGTAGCCGCTGCAGGCTGTTGGAAAGACGGCAGCTTTTCTCCTGAATGAATTGGGAGACCATTGAGAGTTCTGAGCCGAAGAGAAAAGTGATCTCACCGAGGTTGGAGCGGGCTGGTTGTGGCTGCTGTGGGAACAGATTTGGAGGCGGGAGGCTTGGGTGGAGGTGGGGAGACCAGCTCGGAGGCCACTGCAGAAATAAAAGCAGGACATGAGGAATGTCTGGACCAGGGTGATAGTGGAGGAGGTGGTGAGAATGTCTAGATGCCGGGTTATATTTTTCAAAGTGGAGCTAACTGGGTTTGTTGATGAATTGGATGTGGGTTATCGTCAGACCATACATCTTTCTTTGTCTGGGGCAGTTTCAGTTTAAATATGAATGACCCGATCGTCACCCTAGAGTCAAGGATGACTCCAGAGTTTCTGTGCAAGAGTCGAAGTGCCATTTACTGATCTGAGGATGACCAAGCGTGAGGAGTTGGGTCCGGGGAGGTCTGGAGTCAGGAGTTCTGGTTTGGATCTTTTCAAGTTGATGAGATGTCCAGGAGTCTGGGAAGGTGAGAGCTCTGCCTCGAGACTGGAGTTGGATAGGGGAGCCTGAGCCTTGCGAGAGCAGAGAGGGCGTGAAGACGTGAGGCTAGATGCCAGTGTTCCAGGAAAAAGAGATGCTGTAGGTTCGTTCATGGGCATGTGGGCAGGCCAGCGTGGGGGTAGGGAGTGAAGGAGGGGCCAGCGACAGGGACTACGAAGGAGCTGCCATTGGGAAGGAGGGATGCGGTGGGGTGGGTACAACTTCACAGGTGTTTTCTATCACATTTTCTGTCACAAGTAGGTGAGTACCTGCTTGTCCCTTCGAATGAAAATCTTTCCCAGATGTGTGTACTTCCTCATCTTAAATGGAAGACGGTGAGCACAGTCTGATCTGTTATGAGTGACCCAGTCGCTTTATAAACGTCACCTGCTGTCACACTATTCATGGGCAAGGCTTCCCGAGCCACCATGGCCCATGGGTTGCTTGTCTCCACACCTTGCAGCCCAGGAGGCCACACCTGCCCTGGCTTCACTTTCTTCATGTCCTCTCACCACTCCTCTGCCTTTAACCCAGGACGCTCTAGGCTGTGATAGTTGGTCTGAGGACTGGCTTGCGGGGCACACTGGGGTCACAGGTGAAGTGGAGGCTGTCTTGTGACCTGCAGTCTCCATTGAGGCCACTTCCAAGGCTATTTTCTTTACTTCTTCATTCTCCCTGGATAATTGCTTACTGGAAGGTGACTGAGATAAATGGAGTGAACTATTAATATAAGAGCTATTCTGTTGCCAAGTTAATTTAGTTGTTCATTATTTACTAGGCAGTCCCACCCCATATGTCCCAATCGTTGTTAGATCAGGACGGGGGTGGGGGCGCTGCAGGGAGTGACCAGTTAGTTTGCTCACACAAGTATTATTCATGGGCCTGCACACAAAGCCAACCCAAATCCCTGCCTGTCTATTCACAGCACATTTTGATTTACAGAAGGTCAGGAAGATCCCCTGGAGGAGAGCATGGCAACCCACTCCAGTATTCTTGCCTGGAGAATCCCAAAGGACAGAGGAGCCTGGTGGGCTGCAGTCCATTGGGTCTCAAGAGTCGGACATGACTGAGTGCACGGGCATACAGGACAGAGGTGAGATAAAATGAGTAAAACCTGGAAGCATGCAGGGGGTGTTCACAGCTGTAGAGACATCCAGCAGAGGAGGCACACGCAGAGCTGTGGAGGGGAGGCTGCAGGTGAAACAGGGTTGTCCTGGGGCCTTGGTGAGAGAGATGGGGAGTCTGGACCTGAAAGCCCAGGACCCAGCAGCACCGAGACCAGGTGACTGTTGTGGGTCCTGGAGGTTACAACTCCCCGATCCCCTTCCCTGGCCTGCAGGCTGCCCCTGACCTCACGGCCCAGAGCCTAGCTTTAGCCACAGTGGACTCTGCTTTCCTCTCACAGCCCAAGCACATCCCTGCCTCAGGGCCTTTGCACGCCCTGGATAGCTGCATGCTCACCTCTTCACTTTATTCTGGTCTCTGCCCAAATGTCACACCATCATCAAGGCCTCTGGGTGACCAGCACCCAGTGAACCATGCCCCTCAGTGCTCTGTCCCATGCAGCCCCCCTTCTACGTGGAATCTAAGTTGGTCCTGTGACTTACTTTAACCAACATGATGTGTCAGAGGTGATGATGTGTCAGAGGTGATGATGTGTCAGAGGTGATGCTGTGCCAACTCTGTAACTATGCCTTAACGTGGCCTGGCAGCTTCTGTTTTTTTTTTTAATAAAATTTTATTTATTTTAAAAATTTATTTTGTTATTTTTTGGCCGTGTTGGGTCTTCATTGCTGTGAGGGCTTGCTCTAGTTGTGAGTGGGGTCTCCTCTCTAGTGGCAGTGTAACTTCTGAACCTGTGTCCCCTGCACTGGCAGGCGATTGTTAACCCCTGAACCATCAGGGAAGTCCTGGCACCTTCTACTTTGGAATTTAGGGACCCTTGAGCTGCCACATAAGAAGTCTGACCACCCTGCTGGAAAGGCTGTGGGAAAGGCCACATGGACAGGCCAAGCAAAGAGGGAACAGCCCTGAGACTGCACGCAGAGGGGCTCAGCTCTTTTGACATCCCAGCAGGGCCCGGGTTTCTCATCACCCAGCCGAGATACAGGTGTGTGAATGAATCACCTGGAATGTTCCCACCCAGCAGAGCCTCATACGACAGCAGCCCGAGGAATACTCTACGGGGAGCAGAAGAACCACCCAGCTGAACCCAGTCAGTCCACAGAATCTTGAATGATAATAAAGTGATTGTTGTTTCCATCACTCAGATTTGAGGAGGCTTGTCATGCGGCCCCATGGAACTGGAACACTGCCTGATTACCACTTAAGAAGTAGCCTCTATCTCTGTTTCCTTTCCTCTGTGTTGTTTCTCTTCACAGCACTTAAAACATGACATTTATACATGCGTTTGTTTACTTCCTGTCTCTCCCACTGCCCTGCAGTCTCCGCGAGGTGGGCATTTTGTTTGTTCTGCTCATCGTGTTATCCCTGGGGCTGAGGACACTGCCTGGTTCATGGTAGGCTCTCAGTACATACTTGTTGAATGGATGAATGTGTAAGGACCCACTCTTCTGAGATCAAAACAGCCTCGGTGAGAATGACCCCTTTCCTCTGAGGAAGAAAACATCCAATCTCCAGCTCGCAAGAACACAGAGATCTTAGTTTGGTCCACTTGCAGCCCTCTGCAGTGGAAGCATAGCGTCCTAACCACTGGACCACCAGGGAAGTTCCAAGAATCCACACATTCTTATTGTACTCCTGCCACATGGAAGATTGATTGGAAAACTAATAGATAAACATATTTAATAGCAGCTTTATACATATCCTTTTTATATCTGGGGAATTGCCTCTGTTCCCAGAGAGGGGACAAGAAGCAGGAGGGAAAAGAAGTTGGAAGAAGGGGCAGAGGCACCAGTCCTTGGGTAGATGAGTAGAGGGAGATGGCCCAGCTGTTCACACCTCCCAGGGCCTTCCCTGCACCCCACACCATGGAACAATCCCTGTGGAGAGGACTTCTGGGCCCCGGAGTCTGGCCTTCTGTGCCGAGGCTCGAGTCCTGCGGTCACCACGACAGTCCACAGGGTTGCTATTTTGGGTTTCTCCCCGGTTCCATCCGCCTGACGTTTTCTCAACCGGTTCCAAGCCCAGTGCACCATTTTAGCTGACGTGGGGGAGTGTTTCGTGGGGACAGCAGATGGATGGGATGACAAATAGCAGGCTGGTGGGGACAGCTGAGAAGCGCTTTTCCTGTGCGGGAGCTGTAGGCTGCGCACGTGCCCCGTGTGGTCTGGACGTGCTGGGAGCAGCAGCCTGCGTGGGGCGGTGGGCAAGCTGTGCCCCTGTCCTTTGCTGCCAAGCGTCTTGTCTGTTCATCCAGTTGACCAGCTCACGACTGTCCGGGCAGCAGACAGGGCTGTGATGTGGTCCCAGGGAAGTTAAAGGGAAAGAGAAGACAGCCCAGGGTTAACCAGAAGCAGGTTACTGCTGGGGGCTCAGGGCACCCCAAGGGGTGGGGAGCTGGCTCTTCATCCACCACATGTGACCTGTTGGCTGAGGGTGACCCCAGGGGCATTTAGCCCCATGGAGCTTTGGTCCACCTGCAACACCATGAAACCTGTAGGCCGAAGTTCTCAGCTTCTTACTAAGAAGCATTAGCTCAGGTTGCTATAACAAAGTACCATAAATGGGGTGGCTTAGAAACAACAGAAATGTATTTCTCCCACTTTTGGAGGCCACAAATCCAAGATCAGGGGTCAGCATGTTCTAGTGAAGGTCCTTTTCCAGTTGCAGAGGGCCACCAAATTCTCACTGTGTCCCCGAGAAGGGGGAGGAGAGCAAGCCGGCTCTCTGGCTTCTTCCTGTAAGGGCACTGATTCCATCACCAGTGTGCCCGCACTTGGTCATCTGTCTATACCAGCGGCTGGCAGGCAGGCTCTCCCTTCCTCTAACTTCACCCCTTAAAGTTCGTTCACAAGTGGGTCTTATGGCCACTCCATGAGGCACGTAAGAAGTTACCAGCTGCATTCTGCCATTGAGGAAACCAATGTTTCCTACATACCAATGGATGGGCCCAAGGTTATGTGGCTAGGAAGTGACAGGTCCAGGAGGCACACCTGAGACCTTGTCCCATGGTATGTCCCCCGTCTTAGAGCCCCTCAGAGGCCCACGGCCGTCATGAGGGTGGGAGGGGGCCAGACAGGCCATTCTCTCTCTCTGGTCTCTGGTCTGGACTCAGTGTTTTCCTGACGACTCGAGACCATTCTGTGTGCTGCTCCAAAGAACCTGAGCGCACTATGAAAAAGGCCTCTTATCTCTCCAATTATACTAGGAAGGAAACCTCTGTAGGCTGTAGCTTTTGGCACTTCTTCAACCAAGAGAAAGTAGGCCTCAGATCTGACCTTCAGAAAGCAAGTAAACTGAGTTAGAATGAAGAGCACTGTTTTATTTCTGTTGTCTTTATTTTACATTGCCTCCTGTTTACAGCAGGTCATAGCTCCATCACTTCATGGGAAATAGATGGGGAAACAGTGGAAACAGGGTCAGACTTTATTTTTTGAGGCTACAAAATCACTGCAGATGGTGATTGCAGCCATGAAATTAAAAGACGTTTACTCCTTGGAAGAAAAGTTATGACCAACCTAGATAGTATATTCAAAAGCAGAGACATTACTTTGCCGACTAAGGTCCATCTAGTCAAGGCTATGGTTTTTCCTGTGGTCATGTATTGATGTGAGAGTTGGACTGTGAAGAAGGCTGAGCGTGGAAGAATTGATGCTTTTGAACTGTGGTGTTGGAGAAGACTCTTGAGAGTCCCTTGGACTGCAAGGAGATCCAACCAGTCCATTCTGAAGGAGATCAGCCCTGGGATTTCTTTGGAAGCAATGATGCTAAAGCTGAAACTCCAGTACTTTGGCCACCTCATGCTCAGAGTTGACTCATTGGAAAAGACTCTGATGCTGGGAGGGATTGGGGACAGGAGGAGAAGAGGACGACCGAGGATGAGATGGCTGGATGGCATCACGGACTCGATGGACGTGAGTCTGAGTGACCTCCGGGAGATGGTGATGGACAGGGAGGCCTGGCGTGCTGCGATTCATGGGGTCACAAAGAGTCGGACCCGACTGAGTGACTGAACTGAACTGAATCGAGGAAAAGTCTCACCACCACTCTATGACAAACGAAAACTTTATTTAAAGAAGTTTATTCTCTCATAACTTTCTTTTTGTAACACATTTATTAACAGATTCACCAGAAACCCATACCACTTGCAGGACCACCACCATGTCCTAACTGTCTTCAAATCCTTTGTGAACACGGGTTATCTCTACTATGTACAAGTAATGAGTGTTGTTATTGTATCGATGATGACTCATAGCCAATACACGTTCCCTGAAATGTAAACAATAAAGATTAGAGATATTTTTGGGATGTTTCATCAATAATAGAACAGGTAAATGTTTGACTCCGAGTTTCTGAAACACATCGAACAGACCCAGTACGGTAATCGTACCACCTGACATTTCTATCGGGGTAAAGAAGGAAAGGGACCTAAGTGTGTGGAAACGTTGAAAAACCGGAAAGAAAAGTTCTCCCTCTCAAATTGTGACCATATAAATTTTACCTATGGTTTTTACTGGATGACATGTCGTGACCCTTGAGACGAGTTACAATACACCGTCGGACCTACCTCCCAAACTCTCCTTAACCTATGTACGCATACATACCGACACAGAGAAACGCCAAGTGAACTTTGATAGTGTCACAATAATTAGTCGATAAACGGTTATGTTTTATTTTTCAAATTTTTATTATTATTTTGTCGTTGTTCTTTTCTCCACCTCGAATAAAGACATCGAGATCTGACATTTGAGGTACAGACAGAACACAGGAGCCACAGGACGGGTTCAACAGTGTTTTGTCTGTGAGTCATTTGTAAACAACCCACTTCCCCACTTATTTCTTCTAACTCACACCCTGTGCTCTTCTCATCATCCTGTCCTCCTCTATCCTGCCTCACAAAGCCCACTCTACAGGCCTGTCTCCTCTAGCCTAGAAAGTTAGAAAGTCGCTCAGTCGTGTCCGACTCTTTGCGACCCCATGGACTGTAGCCACCAGGCTCCTCTCTCCATGGGATTCTCCAGGCAAGAATACTGGAGTGGGTTGCCATTTCCTTCTCCAGGGGATCTTCCCGACCCAGGGATTGAACCCAGGTCTCCTGCATTGCAGGCAGACGCTTTAACCTCTGCGCCACCAGGGAAGAGCTCAGATCTACACATACTACATTTCAAATTGGCAAGCTCATGAGTGAAGCCACAGCCTCTCAGCAAAGAGCTGACCAGAACTAACCAGAATGTCTCTGGGGGCCACTCAGACCCCCCCCAGGTCTTTTCCTGCTCTTCTCGGGCAGGCTAGTTCCCTTCCATTGTTTGTCCTTCCGCTCATCTCTCTTAAAATTGTTCCATGTGACTTTTATCAGCCTCTTTCACTTTCTTGATCTTGCATTCAGGATGCACACAGGTTCACATCTTGTGCCCACCTGGCCCTTGTGTCATGTTCTGTGGTGGTCACCAAGTCTTGGATTTTTAAAAAATTCCCCACCTTGTGTGTAACTGCTGATCATGGTGATGGATAAAGCAGCACTCACACGTGGGGCAGTTTAATGAGCGCGTACACGGATGTACTGAAGACCCCGCATCTGTCAGGCGCTGTTGATGTGTCCTGTGAATGGGGTGGCGACACAAACATCTGGAAGGGTGAAGTGACAGCAACAGTAGGACATGACTAAGAACGCAAATGGGTGGTGAAAACAGTGGCTCCAGACGAGGCCAGAGGAGGGTGGAACTGTCACGTGCTGACTGGTGCCAGCTCCAAGGAGGATGGAACAGATGCTTGTCCAGCACCCCTTCCATCTCCAGCATCATCACACATTTCCTTGAATTAATTTTCCCAACAGCACTGGGGTCAGAACTGTCCCTGTTACCCGATGAGGAGAGAGACACGGGGGAGGGGAGTGACTTGCCTGACGCTGCAAGGCTGGACTTGGGTCCAGCCCGCCCGATGCTGAGGCTCCCTGTCTCTGCTCTGTACTGGTCAGGGCAGGCTGGGGTTCAGGTCCAAGCACTTAAAGAGCTAAGGCTCGGTCAAACAAAGGGATGAAGGGAAATTGTTTTCGGCAAAGGCTTCAGTGCAAACAACAGCTCAGAGACGCGGGAGCCCATGCTATAGACGGGACTGGCCTGAATGGATGTTTCTAATCACAGTTGACTTTTGCTTGTTGTTTAGACTTTTTCTATCATTTCCTATCCCATTCATTTAGTGACAGTCCTGACTTCTGACAGACATGTTATATGACATCTCAGTATCATTGCTTTTTTTTTTTTTTAGTGTGGAAATCAATTAATTAAAAAATTTTACTGGAGTACAGTTTCTTTACAGGGTTAATTGTTGCTTTAACAAAAAATAATTTTATTTATTTATTTTTGGCTGTGCTGGGTCTTCATTGCTTTGTGCGGTCTTTCTCTAGTTGCGGTGAGCGGGCTTCTCATTGCAGTGGCTTCGCGTGTTGCTGAGCATGCGCTCTAGGGCACATGGGCTTCAGTTGTTGTGGTTCCCAGGTTTCAGAGCACAGGCTCAATAGTTGTGGTGCACAGGCTTAGCTGCTCTGTGGCATGTGGAATCTTCTGGGACCAGGGGTTGAATTTGTATCCTCTGCATTGGCAGGTGGATTCTTTTTAAAAATTTTTTATTTTTACTTTATTTTACTTTACAATACTGTATTGGTTTTGCCATACATCGACATGAATCCGCCACGGTGTACATGAGTTCCCAATCCTGAACCCCCCTCCCACCTCCCTCTCCATATCATCTCTCTGGATCATCCCCGTGCACCAGCCCCAAGCATCTTGTATCCTGTATCGAACATAGACTGGCGATTCGTTTCTTACATGATAGTATATCTGTTTCAATGCCATTCTCCCAAATCATCCCACCCTCTCCCTCTCCCTCAGAGTCCAATAGTCCGTTCTATACATCTGTGTCTCTTTTGCTGTCTCGCATACAGGGTTATCATTACCATCTTTCTAAATCCCATATATATGTGTTGGTATACTATATTGGTGTTTTTCTTTCTGGCTTACTTCACTCTGTATAATCGGCTCCAGTTTCATCCATCTCATTAGAACTGATTCAAATGTATTCTTTTTAATGG
Source organism: Cephalophus harveyi (assembly GCA_006410635.1). Taxonomy (NCBI): domain Eukaryota; kingdom Metazoa; phylum Chordata; class Mammalia; order Artiodactyla; family Bovidae; genus Cephalophus; species Cephalophus harveyi. The sequence continues at coordinate 455,147 of SJYT01083407.1, read as the reverse complement.
CTGAGTAAATACTCCATTGTGTATATGTACCAAAGCTTTCTTATCCATTCATCTGCTGATGTGCAGGTGGATTCTCATCCACTGTGCCACCAGAGAGGTCCCAGTCATTGCTTTTTAACACCCTATCATTCATGGAACATTTTTTTAGAGATCTTTTAATATGTATCGTAACCTTGATTAGTATGGATTAATATTTTCATGTTGGAAAGTGTCAGATTTCATTTTCTTAGGCTCCAAAATCAGTACAGACGGTGACTGCAGCCACAAAATTAAAAGACACTTGCTCCTTGGAAGAATAGCTATGTCAAACCTAGATAGTGTTTTAAAAAGCAGAGACATCACTTTGACGACAAAAGGTCCGTCTAGTCAAAGCTATGGTTTTTCCAGTAGTCATGAGTAGATGTGAGAGTTGGAACATAAAGAAGGCTGAGCACCTAAAAATTGATGCTTTTGAACTGTGGTGTCAGAGAAGACTCTTGAGAGTCCCTTGGACTGCAAGGAGGTCCAACCAGTTAATCCTAAAGGAAATCAACCCTGAATATTCATTGGAAAGACTGATGCTGAAGCTGAAGCTCCAATACTTTGGCCACCTGATGCAAAGAACAGCCTCATTGGAAAAGATCCTGCTGCTGGGAAAAACTGAGGGTAAGAGAAGGGGGTGAGTTGGGATGAGATGGTTGGATGGCATCATCAACTCAGCGGACATGAGTCTGAGGACACTCAGGGAGTCAGTCAGTGATGCCAGAGAAGCCTGGCGTGCTGCAGGCCATAGGCTCGCAAAGAGCTGGACATGACTTAGCGACTGAACATTTTCGTGCACTCATCTTTGTCAGCGGTGATCTTAGAAGTCTTCACAGCAGACTGTCCAAGGCCTTGGTTTGGAAGGATGTTGACTGGGGCTTAGCTCAGCCCCGGGAGACAGTTTTTCAGCACAGCCCTGATGACTGCCTGCTCCTGAATCTCCACCCCATGGGACGATATTTGCTCAGGGAAAGCCTCCCCGGATGGAGCCTCAGAAGCCGCCGTTCTGTAAACAGCTTTGTTCCTAATCTACCCCACTCCAGCACTGGGCAGCCAGGTCTCCACACTGTCATACCAGAAAAAGTGAGGAATCACAAGCTGCCTCAAATGGGAAGAAGAGAAGAGAAGAACTCTCATGTGGTTTGCCTCACTTCAGATGTGTGTGAATGACTGAAAGGCCCAATGAGGTACGCGGGTCCCTGGTACTTGGGCTTCTTGCCCTAACTGCAGGCCATCTTCTCCCACCACTAGGTGGCAGTCCCGTTTTAACACAGATTTTAGAGGAGCCGGCGGGCTACATTTATTGGGGTTGCAGTCGGACACGACTTAGCAACACAAACAACAATTCAAACAATAACACTTTTGAAGCTATAAAGTAAAAAATGTCACCCCATCGTGTTAGCATGTTACACGCTCTTAGTAGTGGAGATGCAGGGAAGCAGGACATTCCAGCAGCACTGGTGGAGCGGGAAGGGCTTCCCGGGCGGCGCTAGTGGTGAAGAATCCGCCTGCCAATGCAGCAGCCATGAAGAGCCGAGGGCTCGATCCCTGGGTCGGGAAGATCCCTGCAGCAGGAAATGGCAACCCACTCCAGTATTTTTGCCTGGAGAATCCTATGGACAGAGGAGCCTGGAGGGCTACAGTCCATGGGGCCGCCATGAGTTGGATATGACTGAAAAGACTTAGCATGGCGGGAGCTGGAGCTGACATCACAGTGGTGGGAGAACTGGGCAGTGACGCTCACACCGGACACGATGGGGATCCGGTGGACACGACAGGCCTTATTGATAAGGCCTTATCTATAAGTCCTTATCGATAAGGCCTGTCGTGTGCCAGGTATGCAGCCACATTTAATCTGCACACCTCAAAGAAACGCTCTCATTTCCCGTCAACTTACAAATGAGGAAGTCAGCCACAGAGAGGTCAGGTAACTTGCCCAAGGTCACGGAGCTGGTAAGTGGCAGGGCCAAGACCCACATCTGCTTCCGCTGCACTGCATGTGCCTCGCGTGTCCTGTGAACAGGCACACGTGGGCGTGCTCACTGCAGCGCTGTTGGCGGGAGAGAACAGTCTTAACAGCTCACGGGTGAGACTGTGAAGTAGGAGGGGACATGCAGAGTGGCTGGGGGCCCTGCGCTGGATTTAGGGCCATCAACCTGGATGGTCTTGAGACTTGAGACAGAGGTAGAAACCAACACAGAAAGCAGAACTGCCTGTTATGCATGGAGACCAGCACAGGTGTAAGTTTTAAGACTGTAAAAGGACATGCTAGAAAGAGAATGCACCAAATTTATGATGGTGTTTATTTACGATGGAGGCTTCCCTGGTGGCTCAGACGGTTAAAGAATCTACCTGCAATGCCAGAGACCCGAGTTCTATCCCTGGGTCAGGAAGATCCCCTGGAGAAGGGAATGGCTACCCATTCCAATAGTCTTGCCTGGAGAGTCCCTTGGACAGAGGAGCCTGGCGGGCTACAGTCCACGGGGTTGCAAAGAGTCAGACACGACTAAAGTGACTTAGGCATACACACATCGCAAGGGAGAGGGAAACAGGATTAGGGAGAAGGGCTTTTATGTGTAATGCCTATTATTTTTTTCTCTCCGTCTCCCCATCTCCCTCCCTAAACCTCTTGAGCAAAAAGGAAAAATCTCAAATCCCACTCTAACTCCGAATAGCGTTTTATGATTGATCTTCACAGATGCATTTCTTAAACCTGACAGCTATGACTGTCAAGGCACCAGGGAAGCCTTTGCTCACATAAGGTGGTCTCCCTAGAAATTCTCTTTAGTGTGAATAGCTTTCAAGTTGAGTGGTTAGATGCCAGCCAGGACATCTTGTTAACCTGGAAGGACAGGCAGGTGGTTGGAACCCAGGAGAGTCACTTCTGTCTTTTACTTAGTAACTGATTGGTTTAAGACTGTTTCTCCTTAGGCACCAACTCCTAAAGACTAAGGTATTTCTTAAAACATAAAAGGTCCAACCTACCTTGCTTCGGTTTTTATGTGTAGGAGGGTGGGGTAGGTTATAATCAAATGTATAACTGCTCAGGTGGAAAGATCAGTGATTAAAACAAACTATCCCCTCCAACTCCTTCTAAAGCCTGTAAGCAAATTAAGAATGACTTTATGTGCTCTCAGTCGTGTCCAACTCTTTGTGACCCCATGGAGTGTAGTCTGCCAGGCTCCTCTGTCCATGGGATTCTCCATGCAAATGGGTTACCTAGAAACACAATGACTTAGGACTAACCTGCTTCCTGTATTCACTAGGGTGAATGCTTATGTTGGATTTTGTTGACGAGCTTTCCTAGAACTGGAAGAGGTTTATAGAGGATAATGGTCCCAGATTAATGGCGGCTAATGGCTCTGAGCAAGAAACCAAGTCTGAGGGGGGAAAAAAATTGAAATTTGGCTTTCAGTGCCACCGTGGAGAAGGAAATGGCAACCCACTCCAGTACTCTTGCCTGGAAAATCCCATGGGCAGAGGAGCCTGGTAGGACATGACTGAGCGACTTCACTTTCACTTTTTACTTTCCTGCATTGGAGAAGGAGATGGCAACCCACTCCAGTGTTCTTGACTGGAGAATCCCAGGGACGGAGGAGCCTGGTGGGCTGCCGTCTATGGGGTCACACAGAGCCGGACACGACTGAAGCGACTTAGCAGCAGCAGCAGCACGGAGCTTTTGCTAGCTGCTAAATGCATTAATAAGGCGTAGGGAGTTTCCCAGTGGCACAGTGGTTAGGATACTGCACTTTCAGTGCCAGGGCTCAGGTTTAATCCCTGGTCAGGGAACTAAGATTCCACAAGCCACATGCCAAAAAAAAAAGTGTAGGGCTGCAGATGAAAAAGAGGAATAGTTTTTGAGCAGATAGCTTTGCATCTACTGGATGCTCTCAAAGCTCAGGGCAGTTTGGTTGTTCTGCACTTTTGTGAGAGCTATCTGCACCTCGTTTTCAAAATGTTTGAATTATCCTCAATTAGACTCTCTCCTTGCTGCAAGTCCTGTTTCACCTCACTGGAGGTTAATATGCCACATCACACTTGGGAGCAGGAGGAATCCAGACACCGGAAACAGCCACGGCGACTCTTGAAAAGCTGTGGCTCCTTGAGATGTGCTCTTCTGAGCCTCGGCAGTGAAACTGCATTTCGCTTGACCCCCCCGCACCCCCAGGGCTGAGCATCCATCACTGGGGAGGCTGAGGGGTGGGGGCTGCAGGGAGGCTGTAATTGTCTTCGTTCACAGCAGGGCTTCCTGGGCAGATTGAGGGTCCTTCATGGCACAGTTGCCGCCACCTTAGCTTGGGAGCAAATTGCCAACATCCGCTGGATCAGAGAAAAAGCAAGGGACCTCCAGAAAAACATCTACTTCTGCTTCACTGACTATGCTAAAGCTTTGACTGTATGGATCTCAACAAACTGGAAAATTCTTCAAGAGATGGGGCTACCAGACTACCTTACCTGCCTCCTGAGAAATCTGTATGCAGGTCGAGAAGCAATAGGTAGAACTGGACATGGAACAACGAACTGGTTCCAAATTGAGAAAGGAATACGTCAAGGCTGTATGTTGTCACCATGCTTATTTAACTTATATGCAGAGTTTATCATGCGAAATGCTGGACTGGATGAAGCACAAGCTGGAATCAAGATTGCAGGGGGAATATCAGTAACCTCAGTTATGCAGATGACACCACCCTTATGGCAGAAAGCAAAGAGGAACTAAAGAGCCTCCTGAAGAAAGTTAAAGAGAAGAGTGAAAAAGCTGGCTTAAAACTCAACATTCAAAACACTAAGACCATGGCATCTGGTCCCATCACTTCATGGCAAACAGATGGGGAAACAATGGAAACAGTGACAGACTTTTATTTTCTTGGGCTCCAAAATCACTCCAAACAGTGCCTGCAGCAATGAAATTAAGACACTTGCTCCCTGGAAGAAAAGCTATGGTCAACCTAGACAGCATATTAAAAAGCAGAGACATTACTTTACCAACAAAGTTCCATATAGTCAAATCTATGGGTTTTCCAGTAGTCATGTATGGATGTGAGAGTTGGACCATAAAGAAAGCTGAGCACTGAAGAACAGATGCTTTTGAACTGTGGTGTTGGAGAAGACTCTTGGAGAGTCCTTTGAACTGCAAGGAGATCCAACCAGTCNAATACTGGAGTGGGTTGCCATTTCCTTCTCCAGGGGATCTTCCCGACCCAGGGATTGAACCCAGGTCTCCTGCATTGCAGGCAGACGCTTTAACCTCTGCGCCACCAGGGAAGAGCTCAGATCTACACATACTACATTTCAAATTGGCAAGCTCATGAGTGAAGCCACAGCCTCTCAGCAAAGAGCTGACCAGAACTAACCAGAATGTCTCTGGGGGCCACTCAGACCCCCCCCAGGTCTTTTCCTGCTCTTCTCGGGCAGGCTAGTTCCCTTCCATTGTTTGTCCTTCCGCTCATCTCTCTTAAAATTGTTCCATGTGACTTTTATCAGCCTCTTTCACTTTCTTGATCTTGCATTCAGGATGCACACAGGTTCACATCTTGTGCCCACCTGGCCCTTGTGTCATGTTCTGTGGTGGTCACCAAGTCTTGGATTTTTAAAAAATTCCCCACCTTGTGTGTAACTGCTGATCATGGTGATGGATAAAGCAGCACTCACACGTGGGGCAGTTTAATGAGCGCGTACACGGATGTACTGAAGACCCCGCATCTGTCAGGCGCTGTTGATGTGTCCTGTGAATGGGGTGGCGACACAAACATCTGGAAGGGTGAAGTGACAGCAACAGTAGGACATGACTAAGAACGCAAATGGGTGGTGAAAACAGTGGCTCCAGACGAGGCCAGAGGAGGGTGGAACTGTCACGTGCTGACTGGTGCCAGCTCCAAGGAGGATGGAACAGATGCTTGTCCAGCACCCCTTCCATCTCCAGCATCATCACACATTTCCTTGAATTAATTTTCCCAACAGCACTGGGGTCAGAACTGTCCCTGTTACCCGATGAGGAGAGAGACACGGGGGAGGGGAGTGACTTGCCTGACGCTGCAAGGCTGGACTTGGGTCCAGCCCGCCCGATGCTGAGGCTCCCTGTCTCTGCTCTGTACTGGTCAGGGCAGGCTGGGGTTCAGGTCCAAGCACTTAAAGAGCTAAGGCTCGGTCAAACAAAGGGATGAAGGGAAATTGTTTTCGGCAAAGGCTTCAGTGCAAACAACAGCTCAGAGACGCGGGAGCCCATGCTATAGACGGGACTGGCCTGAATGGATGTTTCTAATCACAGTTGACTTTTGCTTGTTGTTTAGACTTTTTCTATCATTTCCTATCCCATTCATTTAGTGACAGTCCTGACTTCTGACAGACATGTTATATGACATCTCAGTATCATTGCTTTTTTTTTTTTTTAGTGTGGAAATCAATTAATTAAAAAATTTTACTGGAGTACAGTTTCTTTACAGGGTTAATTGTTGCTTTAACAAAAAATAATTTTATTTATTTATTTTTGGCTGTGCTGGGTCTTCATTGCTTTGTGCGGTCTTTCTCTAGTTGCGGTGAGCGGGCTTCTCATTGCAGTGGCTTCGCGTGTTGCTGAGCATGCGCTCTAGGGCACATGGGCTTCAGTTGTTGTGGTTCCCAGGTTTCAGAGCACAGGCTCAATAGTTGTGGTGCACAGGCTTAGCTGCTCTGTGGCATGTGGAATCTTCTGGGACCAGGGGTTGAATTTGTATCCTCTGCATTGGCAGGTGGATTCTTTTTAAAAATTTTTTATTTTTACTTTATTTTACTTTACAATACTGTATTGGTTTTGCCATACATCGACATGAATCCGCCACGGTGTACATGAGTTCCCAATCCTGAACCCCCCTCCCACCTCCCTCTCCATATCATCTCTCTGGATCATCCCCGTGCACCAGCCCCAAGCATCTTGTATCCTGTATCGAACATAGACTGGCGATTCGTTTCTTACATGATAGTATATCTGTTTCAATGCCATTCTCCCAAATCATCCCACCCTCTCCCTCTCCCTCAGAGTCCAATAGTCCGTTCTATACATCTGTGTCTCTTTTGCTGTCTCGCATACAGGGTTATCATTACCATCTTTCTAAATCCCATATATATGTGTTGGTATACTATATTGGTGTTTTTCTTTCTGGCTTACTTCACTCTGTATAATCGGCTCCAGTTTCATCCATCTCATTAGAACTGATTCAAATGTATTCTTTTTAATGGCTGAGTAAATACTCCATTGTGTATATGTACCAAAGCTTTCTTATCCATTCATCTGCTGATGTGCAGGTGGATTCTCATCCACTGTGCCACCAGAGAGGTCCCAGTCATTGCTTTTTAACACCCTATCATTCATGGAACATTTTTTTAGAGATCTTTTAATATGTATCGTAACCTTGATTAGTATGGATTAATATTTTCATGTTGGAAAGTGTCAGATTTCATTTTCTTAGGCTCCAAAATCAGTACAGACGGTGACTGCAGCCACAAAATTAAAAGACACTTGCTCCTTGGAAGAATAGCTATGTCAAACCTAGATAGTGTTTTAAAAAGCAGAGACATCACTTTGACGACAAAAGGTCCGTCTAGTCAAAGCTATGGTTTTTCCAGTAGTCATGAGTAGATGTGAGAGTTGGAACATAAAGAAGGCTGAGCACCTAAAAATTGATGCTTTTGAACTGTGGTGTCAGAGAAGACTCTTGAGAGTCCCTTGGACTGCAAGGAGGTCCAACCAGTTAATCCTAAAGGAAATCAACCCTGAATATTCATTGGAAAGACTGATGCTGAAGCTGAAGCTCCAATACTTTGNGCTTTTGAACTGTGGTGTCAGAGAAGACTCTTGAGAGTCCCTTGGACTGCAAGGAGGTCCAACCAGTTAATCCTAAAGGAAATCAACCCTGAATATTCATTGGAAAGACTGATGCTGAAGCTGAAGCTCCAATACTTTGGCCACCTGATGCAAAGAACAGCCTCATTGGAAAAGATCCTGCTGCTGGGAAAAACTGAGGGTAAGAGAAGGGGGTGAGTTGGGATGAGATGGTTGGATGGCATCATCAACTCAGCGGACATGAGTCTGAGGACACTCAGGGAGTCAGTCAGTGATGCCAGAGAAGCCTGGCGTGCTGCAGGCCATAGGCTCGCAAAGAGCTGGACATGACTTAGCGACTGAACATTTTCGTGCACTCATCTTTGTCAGCGGTGATCTTAGAAGTCTTCACAGCAGACTGTCCAAGGCCTTGGTTTGGAAGGATGTTGACTGGGGCTTAGCTCAGCCCCGGGAGACAGTTTTTCAGCACAGCCCTGATGACTGCCTGCTCCTGAATCTCCACCCCATGGGACGATATTTGCTCAGGGAAAGCCTCCCCGGATGGAGCCTCAGAAGCCGCCGTTCTGTAAACAGCTTTGTTCCTAATCTACCCCACTCCAGCACTGGGCAGCCAGGTCTCCACACTGTCATACCAGAAAAAGTGAGGAATCACAAGCTGCCTCAAATGGGAAGAAGAGAAGAGAAGAACTCTCATGTGGTTTGCCTCACTTCAGATGTGTGTGAATGACTGAAAGGCCCAATGAGGTACGCGGGTCCCTGGTACTTGGGCTTCTTGCCCTAACTGCAGGCCATCTTCTCCCACCACTAGGTGGCAGTCCCGTTTTAACACAGATTTTAGAGGAGCCGGCGGGCTACATTTATTGGGGTTGCAGTCGGACACGACTTAGCAACACAAACAACAATTCAAACAATAACACTTTTGAAGCTATAAAGTAAAAAATGTCACCCCATCGTGTTAGCATGTTACACGCTCTTAGTAGTGGAGATGCAGGGAAGCAGGACATTCCAGCAGCACTGGTGGAGCGGGAAGGGCTTCCCGGGCGGCGCTAGTGGTGAAGAATCCGCCTGCCAATGCAGCAGCCATGAAGAGCCGAGGGCTCGATCCCTGGGTCGGGAAGATCCCTGCAGCAGGAAATGGCAACCCACTCCAGTATTTTTGCCTGGAGAATCCTATGGACAGAGGAGCCTGGAGGGCTACAGTCCATGGGGCCGCCATGAGTTGGATATGACTGAAAAGACTTAGCATGGCGGGAGCTGGAGCTGACATCACAGTGGTGGGAGAACTGGGCAGTGACGCTCACACCGGACACGATGGGGATCCGGTGGACACGACAGGCCTTATTGATAAGGCCTTATCTATAAGTCCTTATCGATAAGGCCTGTCGTGTGCCAGGTATGCAGCCACATTTAATCTGCACACCTCAAAGAAACGCTCTCATTTCCCGTCAACTTACAAATGAGGAAGTCAGCCACAGAGAGGTCAGGTAACTTGCCCAAGGTCACGGAGCTGGTAAGTGGCAGGGCCAAGACCCACATCTGCTTCCGCTGCACTGCATGTGCCTCGCGTGTCCTGTGAACAGGCACACGTGGGCGTGCTCACTGCAGCGCTGTTGGCGGGAGAGAACAGTCTTAACAGCTCACGGGTGAGACTGTGAAGTAGGAGGGGACATGCAGAGTGGCTGGGGGCCCTGCGCTGGATTTAGGGCCATCAACCTGGATGGTCTTGAGACTTGAGACAGAGGTAGAAACCAACACAGAAAGCAGAACTGCCTGTTATGCATGGAGACCAGCACAGGTGTAAGTTTTAAGACTGTAAAAGGACATGCTAGAAAGAGAATGCACCAAATTTATGATGGTGTTTATTTACGATGGAGGCTTCCCTGGTGGCTCAGACGGTTAAAGAATCTACCTGCAATGCCAGAGACCCGAGTTCTATCCCTGGGTCAGGAAGATCCCCTGGAGAAGGGAATGGCTACCCATTCCAATAGTCTTGCCTGGAGAGTCCCTTGGACAGAGGAGCCTGGCGGGCTACAGTCCACGGGGTTGCAAAGAGTCAGACACGACTAAAGTGACTTAGGCATACACACATCGCAAGGGAGAGGGAAACAGGATTAGGGAGAAGGGCTTTTATGTGTAATGCCTATTATTTTTTTCTCTCCGTCTCCCCATCTCCCTCCCTAAACCTCTTGAGCAAAAAGGAAAAATCTCAAATCCCACTCTAACTCCGAATAGCGTTTTATGATTGATCTTCACAGATGCATTTCTTAAACCTGACAGCTATGACTGTCAAGGCACCAGGGAAGCCTTTGCTCACATAAGGTGGTCTCCCTAGAAATTCTCTTTAGTGTGAATAGCTTTCAAGTTGAGTGGTTAGATGCCAGCCAGGACATCTTGTTAACCTGGAAGGACAGGCAGGTGGTTGGAACCCAGGAGAGTCACTTCTGTCTTTTACTTAGTAACTGATTGGTTTAAGACTGTTTCTCCTTAGGCACCAACTCCTAAAGACTAAGGTATTTCTTAAAACATAAAAGGTCCAACCTACCTTGCTTCGGTTTTTATGTGTAGGAGGGTGGGGTAGGTTATAATCAAATGTATAACTGCTCAGGTGGAAAGATCAGTGATTAAAACAAACTATCCCCTCCAACTCCTTCTAAAGCCTGTAAGCAAATTAAGAATGACTTTATGTGCTCTCAGTCGTGTCCAACTCTTTGTGACCCCATGGAGTGTAGTCTGCCAGGCTCCTCTGTCCATGGGATTCTCCATGCAAATGGGTTACCTAGAAACACAATGACTTAGGACTAACCTGCTTCCTGTATTCACTAGGGTGAATGCTTATGTTGGATTTTGTTGACGAGCTTTCCTAGAACTGGAAGAGGTTTATAGAGGATAATGGTCCCAGATTAATGGCGGCTAATGGCTCTGAGCAAGAAACCAAGTCTGAGGGGGGAAAAAAATTGAAATTTGGCTTTCAGTGCCACCGTGGAGAAGGAAATGGCAACCCACTCCAGTACTCTTGCCTGGAAAATCCCATGGGCAGAGGAGCCTGGTAGGACATGACTGAGCGACTTCACTTTCACTTTTTACTTTCCTGCATTGGAGAAGGAGATGGCAACCCACTCCAGTGTTCTTGACTGGAGAATCCCAGGGACGGAGGAGCCTGGTGGGCTGCCGTCTATGGGGTCACACAGAGCCGGACACGACTGAAGCGACTTAGCAGCAGCAGCAGCACGGAGCTTTTGCTAGCTGCTAAATGCATTAATAAGGCGTAGGGAGTTTCCCAGTGGCACAGTGGTTAGGATACTGCACTTTCAGTGCCAGGGCTCAGGTTTAATCCCTGGTCAGGGAACTAAGATTCCACAAGCCACATGCCAAAAAAAAAAGTGTAGGGCTGCAGATGAAAAAGAGGAATAGTTTTTGAGCAGATAGCTTTGCATCTACTGGATGCTCTCAAAGCTCAGGGCAGTTTGGTTGTTCTGCACTTTTGTGAGAGCTATCTGCACCTCGTTTTCAAAATGTTTGAATTATCCTCAATTAGACTCTCTCCTTGCTGCAAGTCCTGTTTCACCTCACTGGAGGTTAATATGCCACATCACACTTGGGAGCAGGAGGAATCCAGACACCGGAAACAGCCACGGCGACTCTTGAAAAGCTGTGGCTCCTTGAGATGTGCTCTTCTGAGCCTCGGCAGTGAAACTGCATTTCGCTTGACCCCCCCGCACCCCCAGGGCTGAGCATCCATCACTGGGGAGGCTGAGGGGTGGGGGCTGCAGGGAGGCTGTAATTGTCTTCGTTCACAGCAGGGCTTCCTGGGCAGATTGAGGGTCCTTCATGGCACAGTTGCCGCCACCTTAGCTTGGGAGCAAATTGCCAACATCCGCTGGATCAGAGAAAAAGCAAGGGACCTCCAGAAAAACATCTACTTCTGCTTCACTGACTATGCTAAAGCTTTGACTGTATGGATCTCAACAAACTGGAAAATTCTTCAAGAGATGGGGCTACCAGACTACCTTACCTGCCTCCTGAGAAATCTGTATGCAGGTCGAGAAGCAATAGGTAGAACTGGACATGGAACAACGAACTGGTTCCAAATTGAGAAAGGAATACGTCAAGGCTGTATGTTGTCACCATGCTTATTTAACTTATATGCAGAGTTTATCATGCGAAATGCTGGACTGGATGAAGCACAAGCTGGAATCAAGATTGCAGGGGGAATATCAGTAACCTCAGTTATGCAGATGACACCACCCTTATGGCAGAAAGCAAAGAGGAACTAAAGAGCCTCCTGAAGAAAGTTAAAGAGAAGAGTGAAAAAGCTGGCTTAAAACTCAACATTCAAAACACTAAGACCATGGCATCTGGTCCCATCACTTCATGGCAAACAGATGGGGAAACAATGGAAACAGTGACAGACTTTTATTTTCTTGGGCTCCAAAATCACTCCAAACAGTGCCTGCAGCAATGAAATTAAGACACTTGCTCCCTGGAAGAAAAGCTATGGTCAACCTAGACAGCATATTAAAAAGCAGAGACATTACTTTACCAACAAAGTTCCATATAGTCAAATCTATGGGTTTTCCAGTAGTCATGTATGGATGTGAGAGTTGGACCATAAAGAAAGCTGAGCACTGAAGAACAGATGCTTTTGAACTGTGGTGTTGGAGAAGACTCTTGGAGAGTCCTTTGAACTGCAAGGAGATCCAACCAGTCCATCCTAAAGGAAATCAGTCCTAAATATTCATTGGAAGGACTGATGCTGAAACTGAAACTCCAATACTTTGGCCACCTGAGGTGAAGAGCTTATTTAGTGGAAAAGACCCTGATGCTGGGAAAGATTGAAGGCGGGAGAAGGGGACAAGAGAGGATGAGATGGTTGAATGGCATCACCGACCCAATGGACATGAGTTTGAGTAAACTCCGGGAGTTGGTGATGGACAGGGAGGCCTGGCGTGCTGCAGTCCATGGGGTCACAAAGACTCAGACATGGCTGAGTGATTGAACTGAACTAGCTTGGGACTGAACTGAACTAGCTCAGGGTGCAGAATGACAGGTCCAGGGTGTGACTATCTTCACCAGAGAGAACTTGCTGGGTCTGGGCTTCTGAACTCCAGGGTGGTGCTTGGTGGGGCTGGGGCCACACCAGCTGGGACACTCCAAATAGTCTCACGTGATTCCTGACTTCGGAAATTACAGGAATATAGGCTGCTTGAGAGGCTTCCTTTGTGGCTCAGCTGGTACAGAATCTGTCTGCAATGTGGGAGACCTGGGTTTGATCCCTCCATTGGGAAGATCCCCTGGTGAAGGGAAAGGCTACCCACTCCAGTATTCTGGCCTGGAGAATTCCATGGATTCTATAGTCCATGGGATCGCAGAGTTGGATTTTCACTCACTCACTCACTCACTCACTAGGCTGCTTGAAAAGCATGAGAGGTATGGGGAGTCATCACAAAGTCTCCCTCAATCCTCCGCCCCACTCAAAGCTCACTTTCCCTGTGAGGTGACCGTGTGTGCATATACATATAACACACCCCAAAGCTACTGGGTCAAGATTAAGATGAGTTAAGATTCTGAATTTACAAACAAAATCTAAACAATTCCAGGTTTGTGAAATCACCCTGTAAATGCACATATTTAAATAAAAACCAAAACCAAAAGCCTTTACTTCATCTTTTATTTCTTATAATTAATGGCTAATGAAAGCAAAAAGTGACTGTAGCACCTACTATTTTAAGATAGCAACTGCAACTTAAGTGCTAACCTACTCCATGAAACAGGGAGCCATCCCTCAGGGCGGTAGTGGGCGTTTATTTAGGTTTCCCAGACCAAGTGACTACCAATCAATTTTATCACTGATCACAGAAAAAAAAAAATGACATTATTATTCCCCGTAGCTGGAAAATTCCATAAACAATTTTCTCCATGTACACAGTTCCTTGACTGAAACCAGAATATAGCTATCAAAATACCCAGAAGTACGATTCTCAGAGAAGGCCCAGTCACTTCTGAGAATTACCTGGAGGAAGGCCAAGGGGCAATGCAACGACATGGGGAGTGTGCACCATCTTTCCGGAGAGCAATGTTTACTGGAGGCTAAGAGATCACATGTTTACTCTTTAAAAATGGTAAATGGATGCTTTCTTCCTCATATGAAACACAGGGAACCCCAAAACCTAAGGCATGATTTAGGAACCTCCACTGGCAGAAGCAGTTAGCTGATAGGAATTCTCACTGCACACACACCCTGGGGGTATGTGGCCCCATCCTCACGATGTGCCCCAGGAAAGTACTTGGCACACCAAATCTCACCACCCTGAGTGTCTCAGTGCGAAGACTGAATGTCCTGCCCTGGACACAGAAGGTCTGAGAGTCACCAACACTGTGCCAGTCCAGTGCCGCCTGCCCCTTATCCAGGGAAATGCCAGCCAGAGGTAGTAGAGCTGGTCTTTTATGGGCACGAGTCCAATTCTTTGAATTTAACTTTTCTGGCTTCACCTTTTTGGTTGCAGTAATTCCAACAAGTTACTGGTTGCGCCTGTGTTGATGCAGCTTTCAGACCCTATGGCACCTAATCTCAGATCACAGCAAACAGTGACACAACTTCCTGACTGTGAACAAGCGCTTCCTGTTCCCATGAGGCTTCCTGCCCCTAATCTAGTTTCTGGATATTCTGGCTCTTTTCCTTCTTTGTATATTCTTCCAGTCGAAGAAGCCACTTTGCCCAGTACTGGGAGCAGAGCTCGGCATCCATGAAATGTGGGTGGGCGGGGGACCCGTTTTTGTAGGCCACCACGATCAAGCCGCACTGAACCTAGGAAAGAGCAGGGCGATTCCAGAGTTTGCAGCGGCAGCAGGACTGAAGCTCGCCCCCTTTTCACTCCAGGGCAAGCCCAGAGCAAAACAATCAGCACTGAGAGCTCCCACCTCAGTTTCTAAGTCGGGCTGATGATACACAGAACAGAAAGATGAACATAAAGAACCCGCTGTGATCATTAAAGAACTATTAACAACAAAAAGCCCAGAAAGTGGGGAAAGTGCTCTGTGAAGTGCAGAAGGACAGAACAGAGGAAGCGGTCAGATACACACAGGACAGAACTTGAAGGCGCTATGGCCTGGCATGGGCAAAGCCTAAAGCAAGCCAGGCTCTGCGTCCTGACCTGAAAGCTGTAGTTGGCGTCGTGGTTCACGGCACCGACATACGCCACAACTTGCAGTGGGTTGTCAAATGTGTTTCGGATGAAAGGCTTTGGCTTCTCTGATGTCTTCCAATCAATCACACAAAGCTTGCCCCTAGAGAGAAACCAAAGGAAACCCTTGAAGGTGACAGCTCAAACTGAGACTCTGTTAGGTTAACCTTTTTCTTACTATTGTTTGCTGCTTGTCACCCAGTGACTATGGCTTCCATTGCCCCCAGTTCCAAGCAGACAGCCCTCCTGAGCTTTCCTTGGAACTGAAGAGGTGTTGAGCCCCTCATTCAGGTCAGTGACGAGGCGTGAAGGGGTTGACCACAGGGCTGCAGCGAGGGCCCAGTCTCCCCAGAGCAAGCCTCTAAACTTTCTAGGCTTCTCTTTGGACCTCCACAGTTTAATAGTTGACAAGGGAATTGAAACTACATCTGCTATTATCTTAGTTGATTTTGCTTCAAACGTCTATCAGAATGAACCACAACAGACCAGCAGCAAAGTCCCCATTTTAAGGGACCAAGCATCATGGCGCCTCAGAAACCGAGGTCAAGTCCATCAACACTTAAAAGGTAGCAGCAATATGTAGAAATTCAAATGAGAAGACCTGGTTCCTGTCCTAGAAGTTTACACACAGGGAAGGGATATATTATTTTCTATTAGGGATCTTGGGAAAAGAAAAGAAGTCCTGCCACTTCTTTTTTTTAGTAAAATAACCAGTACATTCCTCCCTCTCCCCGATTCTGGTGGGGTTTTACACTTGCCAACCGCATATGTCAAAAGGACTGCAGGGCAGATGGGTTGAGAACCAGTGACCCTCAAGCGTGCTTACTGCCCTGCTTTGACTTCAGGTTCAAAACCAGCTGTTCAGAGGGAGATCTTCCAGTTAACATAGCCCTGGAGTTAGAACCTATGCAAGGTATTTAGTGAACTCCAGGAGTTGGTGATGGACAGGGAGGCCTGGCGTGCTGCAATTCATGAGGTCACAAAGAGTCGGACACAACTGAGCGACTGAATTGAACTGAAGGTATTTATAAAACCAGGCTAGAGGAGCACTGTCTAAATGAAAGAAAATGTGAGCTATACACACCACTTAAAATTTTCCAGTAGCTACATCCAAAAACAGGTAAAATCTTAACATTTTATTTAACCCAATATATCCAAAATATGATCATTTTAGTATATAATTAACATTTAAAAGTTGTTAGTGAAATATTTTTACATTCTTTTTTGTGCGAACTCCCTGAAATCTAGTTTGTGTATTTACAGCACACGTCAGTTTGGACCAGCCCTAGTCAAGTGCTTAGCGGCCTATAGGGCCCACTGCTACCCTACTGGATGGTGCAGATGTAGAGGTAATACATCATCTTTGTAACTGTTTTCCATTCTGTAAAGCTTGACAATTTCTGCAAACAAAGAGAGACCCCAGCATCCCCAGGGGACTACCATTCCCAGTTCTCTCCCTTGATAAAATAAAAATATCCTACAGTATCGACTTCTGCCATGTACCACTGTTTCCAGAAATGTACTATAACTTATAAAACTTAATATTATGTAAAAAAATCTTAATAGTATAAACCCAAATTAAAATTGCAGTAAGACAGCCGACGAATTGATGCTTTTGAACTGTGGTGTTGGAGAAGACTCTTGAGAGTCCCTTGGACTGCAAGGAGATCCAACCAGTCCATTCTGAAGGAGATCAGCCCTGGGATTTCTTTGGAAGCAATGATGCTAAAGCTGAAACTCCAGTATTTTGGCCACCTCATGCGAAGAGTTGACTCATTGGAAAAGACTCTGATGCTGGGAGGGATTGGGGGCAGGAGGAGAAGGGGACGACCGAGGATGAGATGGCTGGATGGCATCACGGACTCGATGGACATGAGTCTGAGTGAACTCCGGGAGATGGTGATGAACAGGGAGGCCTGGCGTGCTGCGATTCATGGGGTCGCAAAGAGTCGGACATGACTGAGCGACTGAACTGAACTGAACTGAAGACAGTCCACAAATAGCTCTTTAACAAATGAAAAGGTGCTTAGCCTAATTCATTTTGAAACACAGACTGGAATGACGAGACATAGTGTTAAAACACCTGTTCCCTGTGACCCCCCAATTTCCCTTTCAGGTCTGTACCATAGAGCAATGGTTTGATATCCTGCGTACAAGTGACAAGTGTCTGGAGAATTTAAGAACTATTCGTGCCCAGGCCTACTTCAGATTGACTGGATTTATTTATATCTCACAGGTTGCTCACCAAAACAAACCAATGAACCTGTACACCTGCCGAAAAAAACTGTCTGGACAGAACACGAGGAGACCTGGTCACTGCTACAGTTTGTAACTGTGAAACTCTAGAAATAACCCAAGAGCTGCTAATATGGAAGTGGATACAGTTCATTCATACTAAACAGCAGTTAAAAAGAGAGAAGAGGGTCAAAATAACAAAGCTAACACTTTCTGAGCAGATAGTATGCATTTTAAGTACTGTACCAGGAATGTCTCATTTAACCTCTGTAACAAACCTGTGAGGTAGGTACTATTATTTGTCCTATTTTACAGATGAACAAATGGAGGTACAGAGAAGCTAAGTAAGTAGCCCAAAGTTAAGAAGAAAACCCAGAAACCAAACTCAGGCAGCGTGTCTCCAGAGCCCAGTATCTTTTAACTAGAGTGCCATGGGTTATACTAACAGATTTTGCCCCCACCCTCTCTATTGCTCACATGCTTTTTTGGGGAATATGGATATCTGCAGATTATATCTACCCTTGAAATTTGGAGTAAGTGGGGAAAACAGTAACAGCAGCAATTTAAAGATCACAGGAAGTTTTAGAGAGCTCCGTGGTCCTGTGCATGTCAAATACTGCATGGAAGCCTTGAAGAAAGTTGATTTTCAGGGCCAACAGACCAAGGTGTCATTTTTAGCGAAACAGGAAAAACAATGCAGGAATCAGATTGGATCTTATGGCTAGTACCTTGCCTGAGCATGGGGAGTGGGGGGACATGCTGGAAAACAGGCCATCCTAGCCATACTGGACAGTTACACCTTTCCTCTGCCAAACACCCTGACTTGGGCACATAGATTGACAAGGATGATGTGGCTCTCACCTGATACGACTTTGCACAGGCTCTACCTTGAAGCAGGAGTTGAGAGGAAAAACTAGTGCTGGATGGGAACCATGCGTCCACCCAGAATTAACTCACCTCCACACTTGATGTGAAAAACCAAATATACTTACTGATAATCAGCCACACAGTCCAGCAGACCCACATACTGTAAGGTCTCATGTTTAACCGCACTTTCCAGGGCCCGCACTCCACTGATGTCTTTCAAAACATGCTGCACACTTTGGACGTAGCCAGATTCAAGGAGACTTTCATCTCTCTCTGTTAAGCTCCCCTGGGGTGAAAGTATGCTTTCCAAGGCTCCATGAAACTGCTTCCCTTGTAAAAACATGTCTGAAAAGAAAATCAGAGGAAAGGGACAACAACAACAAAAATACCCCAAACAAAGCTAGTACTAAAGAACAAATACTCTATAAGACTCTGAACAGTGAAATTAAAAATCACATGAATTTCCTTTAAGTGATAACCTCTAAGAAAACATATTTCAGCCTCCTGTGAAATCTAAGAATGCACTTTGAGAACAAAGGGGATTAGAAGAGCTTAGATAATACAATGGATTAAACTGAAGCATTTCTGGTAGAATTAGGCCAAAGCTAGAATTGAAGATTTGGGGGCTGTAGGATCATACCTAGTGAATTCACATAGCACTGTGAATTTCAGAATTCATTTAATGTAGGTAACCAGTAAGTTAACCAGCTGTGATAGTTGTTAGACATTTAGAGAACTGCACTTGTTTATAGTTCTTTTTACAACCAAATCTGACTTATGAACACTGGTGGAGGTGTCCTTTACCAATAGGCTTAGTGACAGGAAAGGCATGAAAATCAAGACATGCAGGAATTAACATTGTGGGGCTTGGGGGAGGGGAGGAAAACATGACATTCTGCACCTGTGCTTGCTTTTAGGACGAAAGCAGCCTGAGATAGTGGCTCTGTCCTCGTTTTTTTTTCTCATACACTTTTAAGTTAAGAAAAGAGGACACAAACATATTCAACAAGTGCGAGATATATTATATATTCACTTGACTCTTGATTAAAGAAGAAAGACAGAGGGTGTTGCTATGCTAAGCGCTAAGTTTGGCACTTTCAAACTGTTAACTTTCAAACACAGCAACCTGGCAAGATAAGGCTCTTCACCCCCATTTTAATGAGGCCCAGGCAGTGGCTATTAAATTGCCCAAAAGCAAAAAGCTGCATGGGCCTGGCCTCAGAGTCCAAGCTCATTCCAGCCCAACACCCAGTAGAGCAAGAAGAAAACTCAGGGGCCATCAGGTAGAGTGACACACAGAAACAGAGGAGGAAATATATGTGCTTGGAGACACACCCACAGAAAATGGGGAGTCATCTCAGCTAATGAGGCAATGTCAAACCATATTACCTTTGCTGAGGAGTTTTTACAAAGATTTTGAAAGGTCAGTTCTATTACTGGCAAAAAATGGAATTGCTTTAGGGACACAACTTAGAAAGTGAAGTGAAATTCAACTGAGGACCTAAGTTATTCCACTCCAAATTTACCTGGCTTAATTGGATTTATCAATCAGTACATAAAAGGCCTACAAATGTTTAAGACTTATGGAATTAAAACCCAGGGAAAAGAAGTGTAGTTTTCATCTACAGATTAGCTTTAATGAAGCAGAACACAAACATGTTAAAAACAGGAAGGAAAAAAACTGCTTTATCAAGAGCCAAGCTAAGAGACAACCCATTCTCCAGTGCAGTCTTTATCCCTGGCAAGCTCTTCACATGTAAGGTGCGAGGCAACAAACATGAGGATCTGGGTTACAGGATCCCTTAGGATTGTAAAGCTAAGAACATTAAACATGATTCAACTTGTGAGAATAAATTTTATAAGATTTAAGAGTTATTGGAGATAGCAATTAAGTTAGAGTGTTCCTTGAATAAATTAAAGGAATAAAAGTGCAGTGTTTTCAAGTCTTATATTAACAACAAAAAAATCATGAATCTCCTATACTCTAACTGACAAGCATGGGTATTTTAGAATTAAAAAAATATTCAATGTAGCAAAAAAAACCCCCAAAAAACCAAACCCGGAAAAAATAACCCCCAGCTTTCCCTCTAGGATCAACACAACTAAACCAAAGTCAGACTTTCTTATCCTCTGCAATCTTCAAAAGGTAAATTGGTGCTTGGGAAAATGACCCTATGTTTTGGGGGTTTTTTTGGGTCACACTGTGCAGCATGTGGCATCTTAGTTCCCCGGCCAGGGATGGAACTTGCACTGCTGCAGTGGAGCCACTGGACTGCCAGGGACGTCCCTTCCTGCTCTTTTTCTTTCTCCTTTATTTTGGGCCTTGACATGAATCTGTATGTGACTGCCCCATTATTAAAAAAAAAATTAATTCTGCCTGTTTAAGGTTGATCCTAAATTGATGGAGAAATCAAATCATAGTAATCTAGATCTATAAAGCTGACTTCATGGAGTCAACCAGTTTTCTTTCTGCCTGGGATAGTGGGCTGGCTCAAACCAAACAACTCCTCTCCTTTATCAAAAAGCCAGCAAAGTACTTCCTTCCTTTGTGCTAAGAGCTACAGACCTAGGTACGCAACATCCCAGCAGGTTTCTTAGATTCCCACAAGCTGTAATATTTCTGGTTTAAAGAGAATAAAACAAAACAAAACTTTCCATAGGAAACAATGTCCATTTTAAATGCTAGTGTTTCAGATAAAAAACTTAAAATGCCATTAAAATGTTTTTAAAAAATGTTGCTCATTTAACAAGCTGAGAAATTTGGTGGTTGTTACTCATTAACCACGTTAAGAAGGTAGTCAGCCCCGGCATGCAGTCCTTGGCTGAGGCAGCTGAGGAATTTATATGGGGCTTGACCATTTTCGCCATATCCAAACGCCTCCTAAATACTTAACATTTTTCCTTTAAAACATGTGACCACAAGTTTAATGTGTTATGCACACACACATCTTTGTTCTAAGATGCCTCAAAGTAAGTATCACTCCTGTATTAAAAATTAAAGTGCTTCTGGACCAGTACGGGTGCATGTCCTACACTCTAGGAAGCGTGGACTAAAGGATGCTCAGTGCAAACTTAGCTTTAACAACTGTGATCCTGCTGGGGGAGCAGCGAATTCACCTGTACCAACAGTCTCTTCTTTCACTTTGCTTTTGGGTGGAATCTGTTTTACAAAAGCTATTTTCTTTGGTTGTCCAAGTTAGTGAGTTAGGACAGGAGTTGCAGGCTCTGAACATCTACCTCAGTTTACTAAGATCTAAATACAGATCACACATTCTAACTTATTGCCAGTCTTTAAATTTACTAGTCAGTCTCTGCTGACAAGCAGACCAAGGGGGCATTTACTAGATTCTGAACAGAATGCCTAGCAACAACTAGAACTCCATTATGTGATGATCGACTAGTCCATCAAAAAAACAAACAGGAAATTCTAATACTTAAGTCTATAGCTTATAAAACAAATGAATTTTATACATATTTTAGTCAAAGTGCTTGATCTCTCTGCTTTATCTGTAAAATGGGGATAATGGTTACTGTGCTTCATAGGGTTGTCATGATAATGAAGTGAGTTATAAAAAAACGCTGTTAATACTATCATCTGAAAGCAGCTCCTCACTAGCTATAGGGGTACCTTCTACTCTGGGAAACATAATAACTCTAAGAATCAGGATTGAGAAGATTACTTGAAGTATATTCAGCAAAGCCATCCTCTCCCAGTTCCAGAATCATGCGCTGCCTCCACTTCTCCAGGTAGAAAGTCTGTTCTGACGTCATGGTCTGCTGCAGGACTCGGGTCACACTTGGTATTGAATTTCTTTGCAAAGGGATTTTCAGAGGAACTGGAGGATCCCTTGCTGGGTCTGGTTTTATGCTTTTCTCTGGATTGAACAGAGGAGACCAGTTTTGTGGAACTCCTGCTGCTGCTTCTTGCTTTGGGGCCTTACTCTTACTCACCGGTCCGTAGAGTAAACCATCTTCCTCGAACAGAGACTGTGGAGTCTGAGCATGGCCTCTGAACGACAAGACAGACCTGACCAAATCAGAGTATCTTTCCTGGTCCACTTGCTCATAAGGGTTCACTCTTTTCTTCCGGCCACGCAAATAAGAGGAAGTGGAGAAAACAACACGGGGGGCTGCTTCTACAAAAAACCTCTTTGAACTTTGAAGCTGTCTACAGATGGTCTGAAAAACCTTCATCTTTAGACTTTTTTTCACTTCCCTCTGGTATACTTGTAACGTTGAAGGCCTTTTTAATTTTTGCTTTCCTATCAAAGAGAAAGTGGTGTTAGATGCGTTAAATGTTTGAACCATGAAAGTGAAAGCTGCAACAGTACACTGCTCTTTAAAATTGTATTCAATAACTTTTTAGACATGTTTAACAGAGAACAAACCTGACTCCATATTGGATCTATTCTTTTAATTCTAACCATAGTTCCCTGCCAGGGCTTAATGTGGGCTTTGCACCTTTTGTAGGAGAATGTTATGGCTATAACTTGGAATATACAGGAGAGCCCATTCTCAGAGTTCTGATCTTTAAAGGTATTAACACGTTTCCAAGCATAAAAAGTTACAGAACAGAAAATAATTGTCTTGTTTGAGGTTTTTAGGAGCATTGTGACCAGACCTCCCTGGGCAGCTACAAGAACAAAGGATTCCTGTACCAAGAAGTTTGCAACAACCAGTGACACGCCCTCCTCTTTAGGATAAAAGGAATCTCAATTCTAACTCTGGAAAAATGGCTCTTTGGGGCACTAGTCCACCATCCTCTAGGTCTGCTGGCTTTCCAAATAAAGTTGCTATTCCTGTCCCAACAACTTATCAGTCAATTTCTTGTTTTGTCCTGCAGCTGAGCTTGGAATTGGTACTATTTGTACAAAACTACTTTTGAAGGACCAGCATTTGTTAAATGTGAACTAGTAGACAGCTTGGGACAACGTGTCCCTAAAATTCACTATGGTGTCAACTGCCGCCTACGAAGGGAGCTCTGTGTGATACAAAGAAACACAGGACAGGACGCTAGAGGGGCCTGGTGGTCACACTTAGCAGTTTAACCACTAATCCCTAAACATCAGATTTCTGAAAAAAAAATTTTATTGGAGTATAGCTGATTTACAATGTTATATTAGTTTCAGGTGTAGAGCAAAGTGAGTCAGTTATACATATACATATATCCCTTCTCTTTTAAGATTCTTATCCCATATAGGCCATTGCAGAGTATCGAACTGAGTTTTCTGTGCTTTACAGCAGGTCCTTGTTTGCCTCTGTGCTGTGGTGTCTGACTCTTTGCTACCCCATGGACTCTCTAGGCAAGAATACTGGAGTGGGTTGCCATTTCCTTCTTCAGAAGTAGTGGGGTATGTGTCACAACCCTTTCAAATTGTGGTGCTGAAGAAGACTCTTGAGAGTCCCTTGGACAGCCAAGAGATCAAACCCAATCAATCCTAAAGGAAATCAACCTTGAAGAGTCACTGGAAGGGCTGCTGCTGAAGTTCCAATAGTTTGGCCACCTGATGTGAAGAGCGGTCTTTCCATTAACACCCTGATGCTGGGAAAGTTTGAAGGCAAAGGAAGAAGGGGGCAAGAGAAGATAAGACGGTGAGAGAGCATCACTATCTTCACCGTCTGAGCCACCAGGGGAAGCTCACGTCACCAACTTGATGGGCATGGATTTGATCAAACGCCAGAAGACGGTGGAGGACAGAGAAGTCTGGGGTGCTGCAGTCCACCGGCTGGGCTGCAGTCCATGGGTCGCAAAGAGTCGTGCACGACTTAACAAGGGCAACAATATGTCACTCCCAAATCTCCCATTTATTCCTCCCCTCTTCTCCCCAGGTAACCATAAGATTGAAGACCAGACTCTCTGAAAAGCAGCATGGAGGGAGAGCTCTCATCTAACCCCTCACACCCGCTACAGTGGGCGCCGCTAGGATCCATTCAACACTGGGCACTCGCGCTCCCGACCGGTCTGACCCGCCAGGGGCGGCCAGTAGGGCCCCGCCGCCATGTACGCGCTTCGGCGGAGCCCCACAGGACCAGGCCGGCGGCGGCCCCTCGCGCGAGAATCACGCTAGGGAACAGCCGGCAGGGAGGTACCTCAGAAGCCGGTGCCCTCCGCTAGCTTCAGCGCGCGAACGACCCCGCGGGCTGGTCCTTTCGTCCGTCCCGCGCTTCGCCCTCAGGCTAGGCCCCGCCCAGGCACCACGGCCCCAGCAAGCACTGCGGCGCTCATGCTCCGCCCCTATCCCTGGTCCCCCAGCTTCGTCCGTTCTCCGGCGCTCAGTGGGGAAACCCTCCCTCCGGCGGGAGCGCGGGCGCCTCCAAATCGCGCCATTTCTCTCTCGCGAGGTCTCGTGACGTCAGAGCTCGTCGCCATCTTGGGCTCTGGCTGAGTAATAAATTCCCCCGGCACAGGCGCGCGCGCTCTTTTTAGAGACGCTCCTCGCTACTAGAGTTCCTGGACTTCCGCGTCCCCAGGGCGGCCCTGCGGTTGGCGGCTTCCGGGTGGCTCGGAGCGAGGGTAGGCCCCCGCGTCGCTTCTTTGCCCGGCTCCAAGATGGACGGCAGCGGGGACGGGGGAGGCCGCCCTGAGGGAGCACGTGGGGGCGCCGCTCGCCTTTCCCGGGGCTGCTGGGACGGTGGCGGAATCTTGAGGCTTCCCGCCGCCGTCGGGCAGGGAGGCTGGCGGAGGCGGGGCCGCGGCCGCCCCTTCCCCTGAGAGGCGCCCCGGCGGTGGCGGCGGCCCAGCCTCTTCTCTCCTCGCACACCCAGGCGGCCCCGCTCGAGACCCGCGTCGCCATGGCCGCGGTTCCCGAGGTGTTGCAGCACCAGGAGGAGGATCGCAGTAAGGTGAGGCCCTGCCGCGCTCGGGCTCCGGGCCGGGAGGCCCCACCGGGCCTAAGGGCCCCACGCTCCTTTTTCGGGCCCCCAGGGGACCCCGCCGCCCTCCCTCCGCGTGGTCCGGGGCGCTCCCGGGACTCGGGCCGAGGGCGCACGCTGCGCCTGTGCGGTACCCAGCTCTCCCCCGGGAGCCCGGCGGTGCACGTGAGACCCACTTGCACGGTGCAACGAAGCTCCGAACCGCCCCCACCCCTCCAGAAATTCTGGGGAAATTCCACCCAGGCCGAAATCGGACCCGTGTGCCCTGCAACTTCACTAAGCGCTCAGTGCGCCGCTGCGGGACTTGGGTCATTTTATGAGGTTCTCAAATAGCTGAATTTTTCGCCCTTTACACGTGTGTGGATGTTAAATTATTCTTCCCTGCCACTCGCATCTGGAGATCTAAAAAGTAACCAATGCAATAAGTGCGTGTCACCGTAGCCGATTAAAGATCGAATTAGGTCTCCGCTTTTATTGGTCCTGTCTTGGCCAGTTACTTTGGAGAATACAAGGGTTGGTGTGAGCCACCGCGGTTTGTGCAGAACCGTCAACAGAAAAGTTTTTCTAACAGAAAATTGAAAAATAGTAGTCTAGAAACTCGAAGTGCTCTCAGATTTAGTCTGAAAGTCATCGCTTTAGAAACCAAAGCACGTCTTTTGGTCCACAGGTCTTTGGACAGACCTTTTTATCTAGTAGGTGGCGATTGTACGGCTGCTGGGTTAGTTACTGAAAGTGTGAGGAGAGCGTTTTCGTTGGGGGTGTTTTTATTTCTTTCAAAGCTGAAAGAATTTTTTTTCCCCTCCCTAAAGCCAGAAGTGGGACCTTGAGAAGACTTTTGCCAGACGATTCCAAAGGTAGTTTTCTCTCTAGAAGTTTAGATGACCGAATAGAAATTTTGATATCCCCCGCCTTGCATCTCCTTTTTCGACCCTTAATTAGTTTTACACTACACTGCTGTTTAAAACTTGAGTCGATCTTTCTGTTTGTTAGTATTACATAGCCCTCCTTGGTTTTTAGTACCTTCACCACCCTCTGACCCTCCAAGCAGGACAGGACTGTGAAGACTACTTCCTTCTGGTTTTAGTGACTACAGGAAAGGACTATATAGAATGATTGCCCCGATTTTTTTTTTAATTGGAGAAGTAAGGAAATAGGAAACTTAAATGTTACTCTTAACACAGCTTCATTTTTCTTTCCTATCTCTGATACTGGTCCTGTGATGTGGATTAAGATGATTTTTGAAGTGAAAGTTCAGGCTTGTTCGACTCTTCGATCCCATGGACTGTATAGTTGATGGAATTCTCCAGGCCAGAATACTAGAGTGGATAGACTTTCCCTTCTCCAGGGGCTCTTCCCAACCCAGGGATCAAACCCAGGTCTCCCACATTGCAGGCAGATTCTTAACCAACTGAGCTCTGAGGTTTTTAAGAAACTAACATTAAAATGGTTTTTAATGTTCACCAAAAAAAGGGAGTTCCAAATGGGACAAGAGTGAAGTAACAGGCGGACAGATCTTGGGCAGACAGTTATATTGCTGTGATACAGCTTTGTTAGTTAACTGAAAAGTTTTGCATTTTTGCTGAAAATATTAGAAGTTTAAACTTTCCGATTGTCTGCTTAGGGATTTCCATGAGGATAGGGGTTCTTCAAGGTTGGCCCCACTAATAAGTCAGGGAGCATAGTTGATCTCGAGGATTTTTAATCCGTCTACAGAACTTTTGGCTCGCAAAACAGGAGAATTGGCCTGTATCCAGTAGCCTGGTGCTTCCATTTAGTGGTTTCCATTTGAGCTGACGGTGTTGATTTGTCCCCTTGCCCAGAAAGCAGTTGCATGATTAATTTGGATTTAACTAATCCTGTACTGATGGGAAAGATTGTGTTATAGTCCTTAAGTTTAGAAAAGTAAGGTTTTGCCAAGTCTAGTCCCTGAAACAATTAACTAAAACTTAGGTTCATCTCCAAGA
>SJYT01083407.1:404101-427948 GCA_006410635.1 Cephalophus harveyi | reverse complement strand
GCAACATCCTAAGGTGTCTGTAGTTTTTAATGGTTAGGGGAGAAAATTGGGTTATGCAGAACCTTGTTCCCCTAAGATATTTATTCAGGCCTCCAGTCATTTGCATGTTCTCCAGGTCTCCTGTTCACCTCAAGGTCCTTTAAACATCACACTTAGGTTCCCACCCACAGACTCAGTGTGTGTCTGTTGTGATCCTGTGAGTCTTGCCAACCTGTGGCAAATGGAGTGTGGGTCCTGATTGTCTCCTGGGGTATTTTTTGACTCCTGTTAGTGAGCTGAAGTCCATGTGCCAGTGTACACAAGCTTTGTAAGCCCGCTCCCCACTGCAGCCTAGCCTTGTTACTTTCACCTTAACTTTTCACTAGTTGGTTACCTAGGCTTTGGATGGTGTTTTCCTTTTCAGAGCCAATCATTAATGTTTTACCTGCTGTTGCTCTGGTTTGTAGGCAGTTAACACGTGTGGAAATTGTCTGTAGGGACACCACTCTACTAGCCTAGATGGAGTGTCCTTTAACTTACATTACAGGGACAACCTGAGTTTTCACCAATACTGCAAAGTCCAGAGTAACTGATTCTTGTGGGCTGAAATTTTCCACTGTGTTTATGGCATGACTTTAAATTCGAGAAGTATGACTTCTCAGAGTTGCCCACGCCTTAGTTCTGGATCAGCAACTTGCACAGAGTGTCTTAAGATCTCCCTTTGTGAATATTACCGTGACAGATCACGATCTGCCCACTTGATCTGCTGTGGGAAGAAATGGCCCAGGGAGATTATGCAAGAATTTTTCTAAGATGGTATGGACTTCCCTGGTGGCTCAGACATTAAAGCCTCTGTCTGCAATGCGGGAGACCCGGGTTCGAGCCCTGGGTTGGGAAGATACCCTGGAGAAGGAAGTGGAAATCCTCTCAAGTACTATTGCCTGGAAAATCCCATGGACAGAGGAGCCTGGCAGGCTGCACTCTATGGGGTCGCAAAGAGTCAGAGTCGACTGAGCGACTTCACTTCAAGATGGCATGGTGGGGTAGGTCAGCTTATGTTAGAGGCTAATCTTTAGTGTGCCAATTTGTTTCTAGGTTTTTTAGATGTTTGAGAAATTCTGAAGAAATAGCATAAAACGTAAGCATTGTTGACTGTCTTTGACATTAATAGAATAAGCCTTCACCCAGTATTGAGGAACCTGATCAAAAGATGGTGAAGGGTTCTGGGTAGTGGAGGCTTACAAAGGCTGCTGCGCTGACCGTTTTGGAGTTCACCGGCCACTTTGGACAGTGGAAACCTGGGGCTCTGATGCCAAAGTGGTGTGGGGCAGAATTGAAGTTGACTGAGACTGTGCTGCAGGGTAGAACATGGTTTAAAAGCCTGCTTTTTAAATGTGTTGTTGTCTGTTGTCCAGATTGCTTGAGGAAATTAGGATATAGTACCACTGACCAGTGGTGACAGGCACGTGCAGTGAAGTTAGGTAGTATTTACAGAAGCAACCTTTCAGTGAACCCAGCTTTACAGAGGGAAGGGATGCTGGGACAGCTTGTCTTGCATGAATAGCAGCCTCGTTTTCTGTGGGTCTAAATTGAGAAATATCTTTACTTTACTGTGAGAAACTTGCCCCTTCAACCCCCACCCTGAAAAGGATACTTCACCCCCAACACCTGTATGTTTTCTAACTAGCCATTGAGTTACCTCTTAAAAAAACAACGATTATTTATGTATTTTAGCTGCCCAGCTCCCTGACCAGAGATCGAACCTACGCCCCCCAGCACTGGGTAGCACAGTCTCAGTCACTGGACCGTCAGGGAAGTCCCCACGGAGTAACTCTTAAGAAGAGATTTCCCCCCTCTAAAAGGGGAAAGTGAAATTTCTCAACTGTCTCGTACCCCAAAGGCAAAACATAAATACATAGGTAAGAGTGAAGGTGCAAGAGCAACTGACCTTCAGTACAGACACTGGGTCCTTGGCTTGACTTCCCCTCTTTTCTTTTTACACATTTGGTGTAAATTGTTCAGACACTGATACATGGTCTGGAGAGAAAAACTGTAGTTTCTCAATAGTTGCTTATGCTAACCTGTGGTATGTGTTTTCTGTCAGAAGAGTTTGTGGTTTACTTGTTTCCGAGGGGTAGCTCCACAAGCCCTTGGGTCTAGTTATATAGTGCCTGTGGTATGGGGCACGAATGCCAGTGTTGCCAGCCTTATCCTCAAGAGCAGGACATAAAAAGCTCGCATGTGTGCTGGGGGGTGCCGGGTAGCTGGTGAGTGATAAAATGAGGTTAAAATACATCCAAAAGATCTGGGAAGGGTGGTACCTTTACCTAAACACAAGAATGCCACCAGGAACAGGCAGCCTTCTCTTCTCTCTGTTGGCTTTTGTGTCTCAAACTCAGACGACACAATCCTAAGCTCAGGCAGCTCTGTCCATGTTGCTGAGTAATCTTTGGTGGTAAAGGTAAATTTTTTTTCTCAAATTTTTCTCTTTGATCTTGGGTTGAACATAAAGTAAGACTGCTTTGTAAAGAGTTGTGGACTTGATAGAGTGGGAACTTTTGGTAGGGAGACTTAATGAGATCAAATAGTAGGTGAAGTGAAGGTCATTCAGTTGTGTCAGACTCTTTGTGACTCCATGGACTATACAGTCCATGTGGTTCTCCAAGCCAGAATACTGTAGTATTCTGCCTTTCCCTTCTCCAGGGGATCTTCCCAACCCAGGGATCCAACCCAGGTCTCCCACATTGCAATCAGATTGTTTACCAGCTGAGCCACCAGGGAAGCCCAAGAATACTGCAGTAGGTAGCCTGTCCCTTCTCCAGTGGATCTTCCCAACTCAAGAATTGAACTGGGGTCTCCTGCATTGCAAGCGGGTACTTTACCAGTTGAGCTATCAGGGAAGCAGTAGATGAAGGGTTTTGGCCACTCCAGTACTCTTGCCTGGAAAATCCCATGAACGGAGGAGTCTGGTAGGGTCGGACACAACTGAACGACTTCACTTTCATTTTCACGCATTGGAGAAGGAAATGGCAACCCACTCCAGTGTTCTTGCCTGGAGAATCCCAGGGATGGGGGAGCCTGGTGGGCTGCCGTCTATGGGGTCGCACAGAGTCGGACACGACTGAAGCGACTTAGCAGCAGCAGCAGCTGTGAAAGGAAGAAACTAGTCTGTGTGTGTGTGCGCGCGCGTGTGTGTGTGTACACAAGTGTGTGACAGCTACATCCACTGTAGCAGTGGTATGTTGATTCTCGATAGAATTTCTGTGGTAGGAGATGTTTATAGATCTTGTAGTTCAGGCTTTCACCTTGTGAACTCTTGAAAATAATCCAGATATCTTGTAATTAGATGGATTTCTCAATGAATTTCATTTTAGCCAATGATTCATCTTAATCTCTTTTTGGTTCCATCTTGGCATCTGACTAGCTCATGGGCTTGCAGCCTTGTGAACTAGCTCATGGGCTTGCAGCCTTGTGAAATGATGATTGAGTTTATCCATTCGCTGAGTGCGCTGCACTGACCTTCTTCCAAGCCTGGGTTCCTGTTCTAGGCACTCTGGGTTACGTGGTTGCCAAATGCCCTGCAGTCTGCTGTGTTCTACTGTGGACTGCTTGTGTGTTGGTGGACTACTGGTAAGAATGGCTGGTGTCAGCAGGGATGGGTCCCTGTGGGCTCATCTCACCAAGATGAGTGGTGGAAATCTGATCACTTGCTGCAGCTCTTTACCTAGTTTTTAATTAGTGACTTCCCATAGCTGTTAGGTTTGTGAGTAGACAGATCTTCTCGAAGCCTTTGGTTCTGTGTTCCCTGAAGACTGAGTTACAATATTGGCAGGGCTGGAATTACAGGGAGGGGAGAGACAGTAGTGGAGGGAGGAAATAAACCACAGATACCTGGAAGGGCAGTGCTACCTGGAAGGGTAGAGCTCTTGTGTTGCTCATAGTTCAATTTTTCATGTACTGGTGCTCCAGGGGTAATTGGCATAGAACACAGACAGGTTTCAGTTAGCTTCAGGGCAGAAGAACTTGAACCATAAAGAGAAATTGAGAGAAAGATAGATATGATACTAGAATTTCTTACAGAACATTTCCTTCCTGTGAGCTGAAACAGTAACAGAGCAATGTATGTTTCATATGTATGCATCATGTGAATCTGCTTTCAGAAATTGCTGCAAATCCAGTAATTTGAATTTTCCGCAGCAGAGCGTTTTTGGATTTATTTCCTTACTAAAGTGTATTGGACTAGGCATGTCATCCCTTCCTTTCCAACTGAAATAATGGCTCCATGCTGCTTACAGACCATGGGTTATCTGTGGTTTTGGTCCTGTCCCCAATAGGGGTCTTCGGTATTTAGGCAGTCAGGTGAAGGGATAGCAAAGGAACATCCTTCAGAGAGCGTCAGTTTGATGGGAAGAACCTGGTGTAGCCCGTGTTGGCTAGGTGCTTTTCTGCTCTGGGACTAGAGAAGGGAGAGGCACTTAAATGTGAAAGGCAGGCTTTTCCTCTGCCTGTGGCAATTTCCACGTAACATTCACGTTAAGCTGGAAATACCGGGGCTGGCATATTTCTTGCATGTATACAGAACTGGTTAGATTTAAGTAATGTTCAGCTAGACCCCATTCTAGCAGGTGAGAGTCACTGTGGAGATGGTTTCTTTTTCACATTTTTTTGGTCTTTTGGCTATATGGCAGTAGTATAAACTGGAGTCTGTACCCAGTGGTAACGTTTATTGTACTTTATCTTCCACCGAAGGTTCTGAATTTCTGAATCTAGCTTTGTGTGTCGTCCAGCCACAGAGGTGTACTCTTTGCCATCTCTGAACCGCTTCACCTTTTCAAGAGGGGGTTTTGCAGATGGTGTTAACCTGGCCTTGTACCAAAGTGAGTCAGGTGCGAGATCCAGGCCCTAAGTGTCCTTGGCAGCTCAGAACTCTGCAGACCATCCTTTGGGCAGTGTCAGGTGCCCCAGCTCTGATGAACAGGTGAGGGAGTGCACAGGGGTTTGGTTTTAGTTTTTCTCCTTTTCAAGTTCTCTTATCAGGCATTCAGATTCCATTTCTGGGGGGTCACGAGGCATGTAAGACCTTGATTCCCTGACCAGGGAGCAAATCTGCACACCCCATAGTGGAAGCACCAACTGGTAACCACTGGACCATTAGGGAGGCCCCCCAGATTTCTTAAAACAGTTAAAATTTTGTTTTCCAAATGAAGAAATGCTTGTTTACTCCCTGTTCTCAAAAAGATCACTGTAGTCCTTACTGCAGGGCTAATGCGATAAGTATTTGGGGGACTGAAATTCCACCTAAAACTTGGTATGTAATGCAGTGGTTTCTGTAGAAATCTGCAAAAGAAAGTCTTTTTTTACAACTTGCCTTCCACATAGAGTAAATATGATGTAAATTTGGTTCTCACAAGTAGCCTAAGGGGATGAGAAACAAAATTAACATGCCTAAGGTTAGACTTGGTTCTGAAGCCTCCCTTCACACAGCGGCCTGTGGGGCTGAGGCAGCTTGGGGATGCTTGCTGAAACTAGGGAACAGGTGGTGAGAGGGGCTTTGTGTGGAGGCGTGCCACCTGCGCCTGTACCCTCCACCCTGTTGGTTTATGCATTTAGGAGGTACTGTGGCATGGGACTGTGGGGTGTTGGTTCTGTTGACGGATCAGAAAAAGGAGTGCTGAGCTTTTAATCACACTGGATACTTCCGGAGTGAGGATACAGTGCTGACTTAGAAGCTTGAAACATTTCGCAACTTTTTACTCCTCTATGATTTATCTCTTCCTTGTCTGGAGAGCTACAGTACAAGGAAGTCCGTTTGACTTGTGAATAGGGGCGGTTTTTGAGTTGGTGAGAGTTTGCATACTCAGAATTTTGCACCTAACTTTTCAGACAATTCCTTAAGGCCCAAATGCAAACTTTTCATGTTATCTGTTGTGAGATTTTTTAAAGTTGTTGATTGCTTTTTCTGTGGGAGGAGGGTATTATATCATGTTAAGGGGTGAGATTAAGAAGCTGGGTGCTTGATGTCTTGTTAAGGTTTAGTCTTTCCAACCTCGAATGGGCTTTTTAAACTTTGTGTCCTTATGACACTGCTGCTGCTGCTACTGCTAAGTCACTTCAGTCGTGTCCGACTCTTAGCGACCCTATGGACTGCAGCCTACCAGGCTCTCCATCCATGGGATTTTCCAGACAAAGTACTGGAGTGGGGTGCCATTGCCTTCTCCGCCTTATCACACTTAACTCACAGTAAAAAATGAAATATCTTTGCTGACCAGAAAGGAAGACAGGAAAACAGTGAAAAGTCTGGGGTTACCTGTGTGGTTGGAGGTGTGGGAACAGGGCCGACCTCAGCGTCCACCTGTGAAGCCCATTGCAGCTTTGATTTCTGCTGTGATGAGCCCATGTACATCTGCCTGGGTGCTCCACCCCTAATTCCAGAGGCAGTGCTGGTGGTGCTTGCTGGCTTTTGGGGCTTGGCACTTAGATGGAATTATCAGCATGTTCAGAAATAGAGAGGAAGCCAGGATTTGTGACCTCTTGAGGCAGCAGAGTCTCAGGAAACGTGACCCTTGTTGCTGAGCTCAGGAAAATGCTCCTTAGTCCTGGCCCCGGGTCTGCCCTTTCTTTCCACCGTTAACCAGACCAGCTTTGTTCATGTACCAATTCTGACACATAGAAACGTTAAGATCAGGCGGGTGGCCAGTACTCTCTGCAGTCAGACTGTTGTGAGTTGTGTGTGTGTTGTGAGGTCTTTCTGAATACTGTATTTGCCCAGTCATGAATTATCAGGAGGGAGGTTTTATCAGAAACATGTCAAGAGCCAGAGTCGCAGCTCTGATGAAATGAAGTATCCCTGACCTTGAAGCTTTATCTTTGTTTGCAGAGATTTCATAAATGGACATGTGAAAATTAAGCCAAATAAGCAAATATTTCATAGGTGTCACCAAGAATTTATTTGAAATACATGTTTAGGTTGACATGGCAGGAACTGTTAAGTATGTTGTCGTCTCACAAATACCTGATGTTAAAATCAAGTTCTGGTGGCAAGAACATGAGGCTTAGTTCTTCTAGCTAGGAAAGCTGTTGTTATAAGGCTAACTCTGGCTATTGCAATCAAAATTTTTTTCTTAGTCACAGTGCTGAAGAAAAACGGGACGTACTGACTCTTCCTGAGATACTACAAAGAAGTAAGAAGTAATCCCATACATTTTTAGAAAATATATTTAATCTTTTTATACCTGATGGAACCAATTTTTCTGTCTTTGGTGGTTTTATTTTGAGGAAAAGAATTCAGAGGGAAATAACTTGGGATTCCCTGTTCGCTCATCTTAGGTCCAGTCTCCACTTGGCATCTGCATCTTCCTGTGTTCAGTAACCCAGAATGTCCCGCAGCCTCCCTTCAGCTCTGGCTTACAGTTGTGGGCCTGGGGAGGGATAGGATACTTAATCCATGCAATTTCTCATCTGACAGGCCTTCAGATCCAATGTCAACCTATCTTTCTTAAGAATGAAAGAATTTACCATATTTTAGATTCAGTAGGATTTTTTTTTTTTTTTTAAGAGAAACCATTTAGCCACTTTTTCCCAAAAAATACACTTCTTTAAAGAATTCTTTACTGGCAAAATTGGAGTTGAGTATTATTTTCCTCTTGAATTTCCAGCTCACAAAAATAAGTTATTTTTGTTTCCATGGTAGTGCTCACCCTTCTTTATTTATATGTAATCACAGTGGAATTCTGATAATTTATGCCTTTGTTGGTTTTTACAGCTCATCTCCTGTTTTAGATCTCTCATCTCCTTGAGACAGTCCCAGAATGTACATAGGTCCACTCTGGAGCGGATTTTTCTCTCCATCCAAGATCTCGTACCACATGACTGTTCTTTGTACCTTCTGTCTCTAGGTTATCCCAACCTCTAACTTTTAACACCTCTTGAATGTTTTTATAATTTGGGCATGTATGTAGGAAGTTCACGATTTCATTTTTATCTATTTGAAGCCTTCTTAGTACAGTTCTTTAAGTATTTGGTTAAATGTATTTTTCATACAAAGTATGTAATGTACATGATATGAGAATCACATAGTTGCTTTTTTTTAGATTATGGGAATTCACTGGACGCACCCATGCACTTAAGAGCAGTTGTCCCCACAGTTGCAAATAAATACCTCAACTGACTTTGTTCTAAATGGTCATGGATAGATTACTAAAAGTTATTACTAGCTCCCCATTTTTGGATGGATGCTTTTTAGGACTAAAGTGGACTTGAGACTAATAGCAAAAAAATGTATTTCAGCTGAGATCTGTGTCAGTGGACCTGAATGTTGATCCCTCGCTTCAGATTGACATACCTGATGCACTCAGTGAGAGAGATAAAGTCAAATTTACAGTGCACACCAAGGTAAGTGACAGAATGACTTCAGTAGTGAAAACAGTGCCAGGTTACATCTGTGCTACAGTGGGCGTGAGCCAAAGTGCTACTGAAGGGTAGCACTCCTGAGTGAGGCCCCTCCTCACTCATCAGATACCTGCTCCTGTTACAGCCCTGTGCGCTGTGGGGGAGCCTTGGGCCCACTCTGCTGGTGTGAGTGTGGCTTGTGTTCTGCCTGGGAAGCACACCAGTCCTGCACAGCTCCACCTTTGTTTCTAATTTGCATGCGTGGCAAGTGCTTGCTTTTCCCATCTTTGCTCAGTTCTTGGCCATCACTCAACCTGTTAGGATTCAAGACTTTTTCTCCAAATTTTAAAAATTTTATTTTCAAGTGTAACTGATTTACCACGTTGTGTTAATTCTCCTCCAGGTTTCTAATTTGACAAAAGCACTGTGCCAGTCTGAAAACGACAGCAAGTTGAACTTCTCAGAGCCCTTTCAGGAACATTGTCAGCCTTTCTCCTTCCACACTAGTCAGGGGACTCAGTGCTTGTCTTAGGCCAGGCACTGTTTAAAGGGGTCACATGGACCTGATTTTCTGGGCATGATTTCCATTATGATTTTTTCTGATGGCCATCTTACAGGTGAGGGACCGAGGCATAGGTCTAGATAAAGTGGCGTAGGCACAGTCTGAGGCAGGACGTTTGGAGCGAGAGCTCTTGGCGGGTGCCTCCCCCAGCACGTGTGTGTCCCTGAGGTCCTCTCCCTCAGGGGTTTCTCTGCTGCCCTGGTGCGTGGTTAGCATACCTGTTCCTCAGGAGGCAGTGTGCGTATATCTGTCTTGAGTCAAGCTGAAAGGTGGAGCTGTGTGACTAGAATTCTTTGAAGAACACATTGAATCTTAGCTCTGACTTTCCTAGTGGTAGGGAGGTCATGTGTTGCCACTTTGTTCTTTATTATATCTCTTAAAAACCAGATGATTTATTGTGCATTTTTCCCATTGTGCACTGCATGAAACCCAAACCACTTTTTCAGAAAATGGTAGTTAACTGTCACTTTGTTTTTTCTTTACAGACCACACTGCCCACGTTTCAGAGCCCGGAGTTTTCTGTTACACGGCAACATGAAGACTTTGTGTGGCTACATGACACTCTTATTGAAACTACAGACTATGCTGGGCTTATTGTAAGTGCATTTTGAATAATCAGATAATTTTCGAAGTCAGTTTCTAATACCTTGCTATTCATTTTGTTTGAGAGATTTCCCCACTTTGTATAATGGGTGTGAAAATAATGGGAGTTCATCTGTCAACTAGAGTATATGTTAGCTGTTACTGGTTAAGTCTAAAGTAAGTGAAAACAATGTTAGAAGCACAGTTTTATAGTCTACAGTCTAAGAGGGTAAGCAGTTCCCTGGTGTAAAGTCTTGTCTACTTTTGGGTGTGGCATTTCCTTTCGGCCATTGAGTTGAATTGATTCCTGGTGGTGGTGGTGGTTGGTGTGTGTAGTCTGCTGAAAAGGCAGTTGTCTTTGTGCTCAGCTGTGGAGAGTTGATGCCTGGCTACAGAAAGAGAGCTGATTTTAAACGACAGAGAAATGTGGTTTGACCTCCCAGGCCAAGAATCTGGCCAGATAGTTAAAACAAAATCAGTACCGAAGCTTTTAAGAATGCTTATGCAAAATTAGAATCTTTTGTCCTGGAATAAAAAAATTACTTGTAAGTCCAGAGATTATTACCTGGATGGTGCTTCTTCATTGGTTTTATTTTAGCCCTGGTCGTAATATATCAATTAGATAGTTGCAGCAGGATATACAGTTTGCCTTATAAATTGTTGTTAACCGAACAGATGTCAAAGTGAGTGCCCAGTTGTAGGGAGGACCCTTCTTTTTTAAATGGCCAAAAGGAACGAGGGTAAGAGAAAGCACAGTTGACTTTCAGAGAGCCCCACTTCCCCCGCCTCCTGTGGGGTGAGGGTGCTCAGGAAGTCAGTACCTTGCCTGCAGATCCCGCCAGCACCGACCAAGCCCGACTTCGATGGCCCTCGAGAGAAGATGCAGAAGCTGGGAGAGGGTGAAGGGTCAATGACAAAAGAAGAATTTGCCAAGATGAAGCAAGAGCTAGAAGCGTAAGTGACTTTCCTTGATGGGGCCCTGTCTTCTGAGGAGAAAAATGACATTGTACAGCAAAGAGAATCTGCCAGCTAAGGTTTTCAAGTGTAGCAGTTAATGAATGGCATGGCTACTGTCAATGAGTTGCATGGGGATATGGGGGCCTGGTCTTTAGATGATTCCCTGATGATGAGCCCTAGATCATGATTCCCTGATGATACTTGGAGAAGGAAATGGCAACCGACGCCAGTATTCTTGCCTGGAGGATCCCACGGACAGAGGAGGCCTGGCAGGCTACATACAGTTCCTGGGGTTGCAAGAGTCGGACACAACTTAGCAACTGAACCACCTGGTGATACTGGATAGGCTAATTTTTGTCTCTGTAAACAATGCTAGTCATGGAATGTTGGTCTGGCAAAGTGAAGAACTACACTTTAGACTGTAATGTACAAAAGCTTTCTTCCCCGACGTTTGTTTACTGGAAATACAGTTGAAATTAGATTGTAGCAAGTGCTGTTAACAAGGACGTATTCTAACAATGGCTACGTTGATGGCTTGAAAGAAGTCCAGGTTTGCAAGAAGCTTACTTTAATCTGATTGTAATTCTTTGAAACAAAAATGGATTCTTTATGCTATAGTTGGAGGTTTGCACGAACTGTCGTCCTGCTCCTTCCTCTTGCCCTTCTCCTATTCACTGGGGTCCGTTTCAGCAGTTCTTGCCAATATGCTGCCACAGGCCCAGGTGAGCTAGGCCCAGGCTCACACTTCTGCCAGGCCTGCATGGGCAGCTCTGAGGATGGAGCACAAAACTTGGAGACTTGGTCTCCTGCTGTAGAGCGTAGAGTGTGTAGGTTGAGATAAAACCACTTTGTAATTTCTGATAGTTCCCAGCTTTGTTAGACTCATGGCTGTGTACATAGCTGCAGAATTAAACGACTGTCCTGGTTTTAAAGAAGCCATTGTTGTGTGCTGTAATTGCACATGGGTTTGGGCTTGACAGATGTGTCCATCAACTCTGGTTATGCCACTTCCCCTTCCATGCTGCTGCTGCTAAGTCACTTCAGTCATGTCCGACTCTGTGCGACTCTGGCCGACTCTGTGCGACTCTGGCCGACTCTGTGGGCCATTTGCACTGCCATTTCCTTCTCCACTGCGTGAAAGTGAAGTCGCTCAGTCGCATAGCTTCAGTTGTGTCCGACTCTTAACGACCCCATGGACTGCAGCCTACCAGGCTCCCCCGTCCCTGGGATTCTCCAGGCGAGAGTGCTGCAGTGGGCTGCCATTGCCGGCTCCATCCCCTTCCAGGGCTATTCCACAGATTCCCAAATTAGAGCTGCCTCATTACCTAGCTGGATGCTGCATTACGCCAGGCTGCTTGGGGCCAGTTCAGGTGGTGTGTGGCTGTGGGGGAGTGCGTTGGCGCCTGGGAGTGGTGCTGGGCGGTGGGGTGAGTGGCACCGTGTGCCTTGTGTTGCAGGGAGTACCTTGCTGTCTTCAAGAAGACAGTGTCTTCGCACGAAGTCTTTCTCCAGCGGCTCTCTTCCCACCCTGTTCTCAGTAAGGACCGCAACTTCCACGTGTTCTTGGAATATGATCAAGATGTAAGTCATTTTAATTCCATTTCCACAATCTAATTGCAATGTACAAAAAAATACATAGTTTCTGAAAAACTGACTTTCAAAGTTGGATTTCCCTTTTCTCCTTCAGTTAATTTTGGGGTTATTTGAAAGTTGATCCACATTTGTTTTTTTCATTGAAAAGAGACATACGGTTGCCTTAAAAGGATACATTCTTTTTCTTTATTATATATGAGGCAAGCACTGACTTACAAATTTCCTCATAGTCTTCTGACCAGTGAATAATAGCATAACAATTCTACCCAGAATTTAAGGGCACCAAGACTTGATGACTAGATAGTTTTTCAAAGTATCTCCAGAGTCATAGAATATGCAAGAGACTCTGGTTCAATCCTTGGACCAGGAAGATCCCCCGGAGTAGAAGATGGTAGCCCACTTAAGTATCTTGCTTGGAAAATTCCATGGACAGGGGAACCTGGTGGGCTATAGTCCATGGGGTCGAAAAGAGTCAGACATGACTGAGCACGCATACACAAGACTTAATACACAGATAGTTTTTCAGAATGCCTCCTGAGTCATAGAATTATCACCTGTACTTAGGTTTAGTTGTTTTGCTTGATATTTTAGATGAGGTTACAATGGGGTTTAAGGTGTCTTGGGTGTGCTTATACTAGTGAACAGTTACTTGAGATGTGTTCAGAACTTGACGGAAAATAGATGTATCATTAACTATTTTGAATTTCTTTTCAGCTAAGTGTCAGGCGAAAAAATACTAAAGAGATGTTTGGTGGCTTTTTTAAAAGTGTGGTGAAAAGTGCTGATGAAGTTCTTTTTTCAGGAGTTAAAGTAAGTGGCTTCTAGCTGTTTAAGAAAATTCTCTTCATGTGAATAGATGACCTTTTCTTTCTTCAGAATAGGTATTTGTGAAACAAATGGTATTAGCTTCTCAAAATGGAAATATTTTCAAGTTTTGGTTATTTTTATCAACTTACTGAACTTTGGCTCATTTTCCCAAAATACCTGTTCTTTCCCAGGAGAAGGGATAAGAGCCTCACGCTTCAGTTTTTGCTGTCTCCTTTTCTGGAAGGAAGCGACACTCCGTTATCCTTAAGAACATAAGCTACGTGGCCAGTCTTTGGTGCTGCTCTCCACAGCTGCGCGGCCCTGCAGCCCCAGCCTTGTGTGGAGCTGAGCACCTGACCACTGCGGTGCCCTGGTGTAATTAAGGGACCGAGGTTTCTGTTTTGTTTACACACTGGATTTGTAGGCCTTTGGTAATGAAGAAAACAAAATATGAGAAGTAATTTTACCTGTTTCTTTTTATATTGTGGCTACTAAGTAGAAAGTTCTAAGTGGCATGTTTGGCTCACGTTATTTCTGTTGGACAGTGCTTTTCTGGAACATAAATAGATGTCCAAGTTTCTCAGTAGCATCCTAGGTGTGGTTTATTTCTTTGCTCCTCAGTTACTGTCTGGTGTCTGACTTTGCCACTTATGGTCTTGAGTAAGGAGACTAGGATGTGGGAAACACAGGCCTTGTCAGAAGTTTGGAAGCTCTTGGGCTCTCTGGGTGGTGGTGAAGGTGTGCTGATACCTGTCTGTAGTAGGGGTGTTCAGCATCCCTGGTCAGTGCCCCCTAGATGCCAGTATTGCATCCCAGGCCATGTTGCAGAAATGCAGGTATCTGAGGCAAGGTAGCAACCCACCTAGCCAGACCACCACTTTAGTGGAATTGCTGTTGGAGATCAGCAAGGTTTACTGGGCTGTGCTAAACGGCACTTCAAAATGGTTCTCTCAATGTTTCTTGCCAGCCTTTCACTTTCGCTAATCCCTGGTGTGAAATGTTAATTTAAAAAATTATTTAAATTTCCCTGGTCCTTAGAGGTTAAACTTCTTATGCCTGAGCTTATTTTTAAAATATAAAATATATATTCTTATGTAGAAAGTTTGCTTCTTTGAAACTTTTTTTCCTTCCCTTTTAGGAGGTAGATGACTTTTTTGAGCAAGAGAAGACTTTCCTCATCAACTATTACAACAGGATTAAGGATTCCTGTGCAAAGGCTGACAGGATGACCAGATCTCATAAAAGTGAGTGCCGTCACCCACTAGTCCCCTACCTCTGCTCAAATGCCAGCTCTGTTCACATGAAAGGACTGTCTTTGTTCCCACAGATGTCGCAGATGATTATATCCACACCGCAGCCTGCTTGCATAGCCTGGCTTTAGAGGAGCCTACAGTCATCAAAAAGTAAGTTTTTGTTGGGAGACATTTTCTCTCATCCCCTAATTGAAAACTGTTGTGCAATTAAGAGTATAATGGATAAGGGTTGCATAGTTCAGTTCTGTCTTGAGTACAAGCCCATCGAGGGTAGATGGTCTCCAGCATGCATTTTATAAACCCTCCAAACAGGAGTACTTCTAAGCCGTCTGTAGGGAATTCAGGGCACTTCTGTACCAAGTGTGGTAACTGTTGTCGTCAAGGACTTCATTGCTGTCAGACATATATGTGTCTGTTTTGTGGTTTTTGTTTTTAAGTTAATCTTTGACTGCTCTGGGGCTATTCTCATTATGGTGCATGGACTTCTTGTTGTGGAGCTCAGGGCTCTAGGCATGTAGCCTCAGTAGTTGTGGCACACGAGCTTGGTTTCCCTTTCACAGCATGTGGAATCCTCCCAGACGAGGGGTTGTTTCCTGTGTTGGCAGGCAGATTTATATCACCTGAACCACCGGGTGGTTTGATTAATTTGATTTGGAGTTGTCACTGAGTGAGGTTTTTCAGCGTCTCTATTCAGGGTTATTTTGGTATGAGATGGTACACTTGGCCCCCTCCATATCCATGGGTTCTGCATCTGCAAACTAGAAGAAACTGCAGATAGGAAAACATGTTTTAGAAAGTTCCAAAAAGTGAACTTGAATTTGTTGCACATCAGCCACTATTTGCATAGCATTTACATTGTACTTAAAACTGGTTGCATCCATTTACGTTTTATCAGGCACAGGAAGTAATCTAAAGATGATTTAAAACATATAAGAGGGTGTGCATGTATTATCTATTTCAGGGGCTTGAGCATCTGGATTCTAGGGTCCGGGCAGGGTGGGGCTGGGTCCTGGAGCCACTGCCCAGCTGTTAGCATGGAATGACTGTTCTACGAGGCTTGGTCTAGTGGGTGGTAGTATATTTAAGACCTTAAGTCAGAATCGTGTATATTTGCAGGTACCTGTTGAAGGTGGCTGAGCTGTTTGAAAAACTTAGGGTAAGGATTTTTACGTTGGTCTTCATGGTATACATTTTATAATCTGTAGATTTTTGCTTAGATGATGGTGGCCTTTGTTTTTTTTTTAACAGAAAGTGGAGAGTCGAGTCTCCTCAGATGAAGACTTGAAGCTGACAGAGCTCCTGCGATACTACATGCTCAACATAGAGGCTGCCAAGGTCAGGGCTTCTCCCAAACAAGGCCTGGTGGTGCAAGTGTATTCTCTGCGTTAGAAATGAAGGGAGATGGGGATTTGTTAGGATCATTCATGTAAGTGATGTCACCCTAAGTAAAGAAGTAAACTGAGGCAAGCGCCAGTTTATTCAGGAAGAGCAGAGGAATTGCATGGGAAGCCACAGGAGATTTCATTGAAGGTCTGGAGTGGGCTGTACTCTGGGGCAAGGAGTACAAAGTCTGGGAAGGCATGTCATTGGCATGAGGGCACTGGTCCTGAGCTCAATGGCTGGGCACTCACTGCTCGGGAGGGGAGGTCAGGCTGGGTCTTCTGTGCATCAGGTATTTGTGGAAGTCAGTCTCTCAGTTTCTTCGTTCTGTTCTGAGGGTGTGTGTGTCTCCCAGGTCCATCTTCAATTGAGATCTTCTCAGTGACGTGCCTTCTTAGGTCTGTGTGTTCTTCAGGGGCCTAGAGCCAATAAGTGTTTGGGGAGTTAATACAGACAGATAAGAGTTTCTGTTCGCATCAGGGTTAATATGCTGCTGGATGGGGACATAAGTGGACATACACCTAAGGGGCTCTTTCTGAGGCAGGAAGGGCTTTGGGGTTTGTTATCTTTTATTGAATTGTAGTTGTCACTGCATCCTTTGAGTCATGAAGCATTGCTTAACCAAAAGCAAGATGAAGTGTAAGCAGAGTGACATTTGGGAATGGAACACGCATTCTTCACTGTCTACACTGTCCTAATGACATGTTTAAATTATTTTTATGTCATCATTATCTTGCAGTCATTAAGTCATGTCCAACTCTTTGTGACCCCATGAACTGCAGCACACCAGGTTTTCCTGTCCACTATCTCAAATTTGTCTGTTGCTCAAACTCATGTCCATTGGATTGGTGATGCCATCCAACCATCTGTCCT
The DNA here is from genome assembly GCA_006410635.1 of Cephalophus harveyi. Lineage (NCBI taxonomy): Eukaryota > Metazoa > Chordata > Mammalia > Artiodactyla > Bovidae > Cephalophus > Cephalophus harveyi. Next base: position 411,574 of record SJYT01083407.1, on the reverse strand, counting down.
CTGTTGCCCCCTTCTGTCCCCAGTCTTTCCCAGCATCGGGGTCTTTTCCATTGAGTTGGCTGTTCGCATCAGGTGGCCAAAGTATTGGAGTTTCAGCATCAGTCCTTCCAGTGACTGTTCAGGATTGACTTCCTTTAGAATTGACTGGTTTGATCTCCTTGCTGTCCACGGGACTCTCAAGAGTCTTCTCCAGCGCCACAGTTAGTATCAGTTGTTTGGCTCTCAGCTTTCTTTATGGTCCAGCTCTCAAATCTATACATGACTATTGGAAAAACCATGGCAAAGTGGTGTCTCTGTTTTTTAATATGCTAAGTTCATCATAGCTTTTCTTCCACGGAGCAAGTATGTTTTAATTTTGTGACTGCAGTCATGTCTAGTGATTTTGGAGCCTAAGAAAACAAAATTTGTCAGTGTTTCCACTTTTTTCCCATCTCTTTGCCAGGAAGTGCTGGGAATCGGATGCCATGATCTTTTTTTTTTTGAATGAGTTTTAAGCTAACTTTTTCCCTTTCTTTCACCCTTATCAAGAGACTCTTTAGTTACTCTTCACTTTCTGCCATTAGAGTAGTAGTATTATCTGCATATCTGAGGTTGTTGATACGATTTTTATATGAAATGTACTAAATTAGCATAAAATTTTAAGCTAATGGGGAAAGGTCATCAGTTCAGTTCAGTCGCTCAGTCGTGTCTGATCCGTTGCGACCCCATGAATCACAGCACGCCAGGCCTCCCTGTCCATCACCATCTCCCAGAGTTCACTCAGACTCAGGTTCATCGAGTCCATGATGCCATCCAGCCATCTCATCCTCGGTCGTCCCCTTCTCCTCCATAGAAATTCTTTTCCCCATAGTTTAGTTTTATTTTAAGTGATTAGTCTTGTGACATGTTTTCTTTTGGGATATAACCCTGTGGTCATCACTGTTTGGTTCCTTCTCTTGATGCATGTAGAGAAGTCTGGGAAGACTCAACATTGCATTAATTAATTGCCCTTCCCTGCCTCATGTTGAGATCTTAAGGGGTGGAAGTACATGAGGTGGCTGCCGTCTGACCTTTCAGGCAGTAAACCAAGGTACTTGTCTGGTTCTTAGAGACTTTAGATGGTCTTCCTGTTCTATTCTAGAGATTTTTCAGTATAGGTTTAACTACCATGTATCATGTCTGTTGATTTGCCTTCTAGGATCTCTTATACCGACGCACCAAAGCCCTCATCGACTATGAGAATTCCAATAAAGCGCTAGATAAGGCCCGGTTAAAGAGCAAAGATGTCAAGCTGGCCGAGACACACCAGCAGGAATGCTGCCAGAAGTTTGAACAACTCTCTGAATCTGCAAAAGAAGGTGAGTGAGGCCGCTTCTTTCTTTTTGCTTTTTTTTTAAAAAATATTATTTGCTCTGTCAGGTCATCATTGCAGGATGTGAGGTAATTTCATTGCTGTGCATGGACTCCAGTTGTGGCACGCTGGCTGGCTTCGTTGCTCCTCGGCACATGGGATCCTTGTTCCTGATCAGGGATCCAACTCATAGCCCCACCATTGCAGTGCTGATTCTTAACTCACTGGACCTCCAGGAAAGTCCCTACTTTCACTTTTTATTGGGAAACAATTTTAAAAGTTTACAGAGAGTTGTCCAAATGGTGCAGAGGATGTACACATGTCCTCTGTGTCACCTGCACATGTTCATGAGTTCCTGCTTGTGTAATTTTATCAACATACCTGGGTGGGTTTTTTTTTTTTTAACTGTTTGAGATTAAGTTATATTGTTGTTTTATCTGTAAAAACTTGACTATGTTTCTGCAATACAGTTACCAATGTAGGTTGCATTTAGTTTTCACTCTAAAATCTCCCTTCATCTGGAAGGAACACATCTCAGGTGTAGTTTGGTTTTTCGGTTGTTTGTTTGTTTTAAATCACATTTGTCTTTTGGAAGACTGATTTCTTTTTACAAATATTAATAGATGTCCCTCACTTTTGTTTGGTCTGTCTCTTCACAATTGGGTTCTGGATGCTGTGTAATTGGGTCCTTTCAAGGGCATCACATTTGAGGATATGTTGAATCCATCATCCCCTTATATCTGTGTGTTTTGATGACACAGTCAGGGGTTTGTCCACTGTGTACTCGACTTTTTTTTCCTACGAGCCACTGATGAACAGACTGTAGGAGACTGTGAGACAGGGCATCGCCCTTCCTGGATGTGGCCAGAGGCAGTTGTCTCTCCTGCACTCCAGCCCTCCTTTCCAGGCCAGCCTTCAGTGCTGTCTATCCTTTATTAGCACAAGCTTTCCCTTCTCTCCCTTACTTTTTAAAAATCATTTTTACTAGAATTCTGGATTCTTATTTTCCAGAAGTTTAAAAATTTTTCAGTGTATTAAGCTGTTTTGGTGTTTATATTGTCCAGAGTGAGCCCATGGGCGTGCCTTTAAGCTGCGTGTCCTGTGACACCCCCATATTTCTGAGCGTTTAGATACTCTGTTTTAGTCTTAGACTTCTCCCACTCCAGCCCTGAAAATCACCACTTCTTCCAGCAGCCCATATTGAGCACTCTGTGCCCACTGCTCCTGGGGTACTGCTCCTCCTAGACCCTTGCGCTGACCGTGAGGAAGTGTCAGGGTGTGTGCAGACACACCTACTCCTCAGGGATCATGAGTCCATGATAGTGACTCAGTTCTGGTCCTTCTCCAGGGTTCTTTCTTGCCCTCTACCATTCTTGGATAATGGGCTTTTTAAAATAATTTAGGACCTCCCTGGTGATCCAGTGGTTAAGACGCCACACTTCTAATGCAGAGGGCACAGGTTCAGTCCCTGGTCAGGAAACTTAGATTCCACATGTCAAAAATAAGATAAAACCTAGTTTTATAACTTTATTGGGAGATGGCATACCATTTCCATTAAACATGAGTGTAATAGGTAGCCTTTTCCATAGGGGATCTCACTACCGTGAAGCTCTTAGGGATCGTGGAACATAGCAGAGCAAAAGTTGAAGGCTGTGGTCTTACAGAATGTGAATGTACGTTATGGTGGATTGTGTACTTGATTGATCCTCAAGACACCCTTCCCCTTCAAAACTCCAGGTTTCCGTGTAAAATCCATATCTCATCATAAGACTGTTCTCTCAGAACGTTCCTCTCCTCCGTGGACCTGGAGGGTTCTGCTCCTTTGTTTTGGCTGAGTCTGGCCAGGACCATGGGGCCCTCCCTGGGAGGGACTGGGCTCCTCTGTACAGAATCTCTGCTCATGGCCTGTGGACATGCCCATGTGGTGCCCTTGGGATTTCTTTTGGAGAGGCACCTCCTCCTCGCTGCCCTGTACTTAAAAATTCTAGCTTTGAAAAAAAATAGCTAATTTAAATGTATAAGGAAAAAGACTTCAAAGCTACCGCGTTGAAATCTCAGGTAATTAATTATATAGACCAGAGTTAGTGACTTTGATAATTTTTGTGCTTTTCTTAAAATGGTGCCAATTTAGGCCAAACTCTGTTGCGGAAGGTTTGTGCTGATGGCATTTGATAAGCCTGGGTGTACTGCCTATAAAAGTACAGTGTCCTGTAGGATACCAAGATGAATGGCTCTTAGCCTCGTGGCCCTAGGTTGAGGCTCTAAAGTTGTGGCTGACTAGATGAGAGCTGTTGAACAAGCGCAGCACAGTGGGCAGGCGTCCTGGGAGACGGATGGGTGTCTCTTGAGTTCTGTCTGGTCCTGGAGGGAAGGAGGAGAGCTTATTATGACATCCTGTACGACCAGCCTGATAACATCTGAACTACTGTCATTAATGTCAGTATATGTTTCTGAGTTTTTATGTGGCTCTTAACATGACATTTCTTTTCTACTCGGTGCTGTGTAGATAAGGTTCGAGAGCATGAGTTTGCTTCTCAGACCCTCAGCACCCCCTGAGGCTGAGGGGAATTTGATCAAAGGAAGTTTAAAATAACCCATAAAAAGACCCTTGCTGCAAGTCAGTGTGGCCTGCCCACTCCCCACACACACTGCATCCTGGAGGGAAAAGGCCTAGCAGCTCAGCTCAGGGAACCCCAGGTGTTCAGGGACAGTTTCCATGTCAGGTGTGTGTTCCGATGGCAGAGAGAACCAGAGCTCTGGAGATCATTTTGTTTGTGAAAATGAGACAGAAATTGCTCAGTTTTTCTTGGTAAACGTTGTTTTGTAGAGCTAATCAATTTCAAACGGAAGAGAGTGGCGGCGTTCAGGAAGAATCTAATTGAAATGTCTGAACTGGAAATAAAGCATGCCAGGGTAAGTCTTATCTTCACATGAGTCAGCTTTGGAGGGTGTTTTTCAAATTAACTTCCAATTCACTATTCCAGTATCATCACGCAGTTGGGGCTGGCTTTGTGGTCTTACTCCCCTGTGGGTGGATGGGAGCCACTTGATGGAGTATTTTTTTCCACTGCAAACCAGAAATCTGAAATGTAGTCTTGATGAAAAGCCGCTTTGTGAGAAGAGCATTCTTGGTGGCAGTTACCCTGCTTCCCTCCTGACGCCCTGTGGGCCATGCTGTGGAGGGCTTGTCCTAGTAATTTGTAAGTAGCCATCATAGCAATTGCAAGCTTAAATTTGCCAATTTGCTAACTTTAGACTTCTGTTTCCAATTCCTTTTTGGTTAAAAAAGGAAGAAAAATGTCCTTATATATGTAATGTGTGAAGGATAATTTAGCCCAGAAGAGATGGAGAGCAGTGGTTCTTAGTGCTGGAGCACGTTAGAGTCCTACTCTAGCTCTTCAGGGTTTTTGTGCCCACACCCAAAGCTCTTTGGGTGGTTCCTGGGTGCAGCTGATCCTGACCCACTAGGGTGCTGTCTGGTCCAGGGCGGTTGGGTCAGTGTCTACTGTTCATCTGCACTGGTTAAAGCAGGGAGACCGGACATTTGTGTATGTGTTGAATTCCTTTATTTTGACCACAACAGAGATGTTTCCTCACTTGGTTCTTTAAGTCCTACCATATCTGACCTTCTAAATTGGAGTTTAAAGTATCGTCTGTGTGTCATTTATACATAATGTTCTGAGTATTCTAAGTTATTTGAATTCCTTTAAAGTGAGAACTTTGTAAAACATATCCCGCCAAGTCCTATGTGAATATTTATCCTTTGTAATCTCACCCACAACTGATTTTTAGCAACTTTTTATCCAGTCTTTCCAAGGCCTTTGACCTCATTTATGTCACGTAGGTTCAGCCACATGAGTGGGATTGGCGTGGCTACAGTGGGAGCGGGCGTGGGGTGAGGGTGCTGAGGGCAGTGACCAGGGCGAGGGGGCTTGGGGTTCAGATGTCACTGCATGAAAAACAAGCACCAGCCCAGACGTCCGTGGGTCTGAGGCCTGAGCTCAGGTGACTTGGAGGTGGGAGGTCTGGAGCATTCACTGGATTCCTTTCTTCCAGAACAACGTGTCCCTCCTGCAAAGCTGCATCGACCTGTTCAAGAACAACTGAGTGAAGGACTGAATGTGAAGAAAGCCAGCATCACTTGCACTCAAATCATTACCACAGAAGATTGATTTGATTTATCTTGACTTCAGTTTAAAATTATGTGAATACATATTTTGATTTCTAAAGATCTTAACACTTAACCATGTTGGTTTAAAAATATTTCTATTGCATGCTCCTTGGACATAACTAATCTTGATGGAGTTAATACCTCAGTGGGTAGAATCTTAAGTACTGGGTTCTCCTCTAATTTGTAGTAATGAAGAAGGGGTGCGGAATCTCGTGCCTTCTGGAGCGAGTGTAATCAGCAGGGGCCCTCGTACATGTCATCTCAAGTTTCATGTGCCCGGGTCCCTGTAATTTAGGGTAGGTACCTGTTAATAGCAGATGAGTCAGCTACTTGTTGCAGGTAACAGACATTCCATCCCTTTGTCAAGTGATTTTCCCCTTTCTTACTCTCACGGATCGGTAGTCACCTTCAGTTGTTTGTACTATAACAAGAGCAAGAAAAATATCATATCTTTATATATACCCTTTGCAACTCCATTTTTGTAGCTGGGATACAAATATTTGTGGGGAGAGGCTTATCTTGAGGGTATAAGAACAACTAATGTGAACCCCTCCCTTCCTGGTGGGGGCACAGTATGTGTGTGCTTGGACTTTTTATAAAGCATCCAATAAAATAATCCATGCTCTCCTGTCTGTGGAGTGATTCTGGGGGAAACAGGCCCAGTGTGCTGAGGCTGCAGCCCAGCTTTGGGGTAGTTGCCTGCCACTATCCTGGCCTCTCTTCTCATCCTCACATTCATGGGACAGGCCTGTTCATAAGGGTCCATCTGCCCCATCGTCCGTCACTGAGCCTTGAGGTGGCGTCTGCCAGATTTCCACCTCTGAAGTTTTATTACGTCTTTTATAATTATTTGAAAGATACACTTGGAGACTGTAAAAAAGTTCACCCACCCCACTGCTTTTAGCAGTCTTAATCAGTTGTAACTGGTGTGTTGGTTTTGAACAAATGTTAAACTGATGTTGAAGTCTTGTCTTCTCAGCCAGTTAAGCAGCTAAAATTTACTCAGCAGGCCTGGACACAAGTCGTTCCTGCTCTTACTGATTTAAACAGTCTGGGTTCCTAACCGTGTCTCCGTCCTGCTCACCTGGCCTCCCGGTAATCAACATTCAGGTGTGTCTGGGGTTGCACCTGGACCCAGGGGTTGTGGCTGCCGGCCCACCTTGCCTCAGGGCTTAACGGGGAGTACTTGGTTTGGACAGCCATTGCTGGGTGTGGTAAAGGCGGCCAGGATGCTGGGGACCAAGTTCTGGTCATGCTTAGTGGCTCAAGGGGCTCCCCTTCTGAGCCAACCAGGTCTGTAGTGCAGCAGAGCTTTAAACTAGGTGCCCCTCATGGTAATGTGTTGTGTTTACTTTCTGCATGTTACCTTCTGAGTTTGCATGATAGCATCTTGAATACAGGTCGGTGGGGCTCCGCAGACCAGCCATATCACCATGAAGAAGGTACCTAGCTTCTCTGCCGTTTCCTCATTAGGAAAATGCCATACCCCACAGGGATTTGATACACCCTCCAGGGCTGGTGACAGATTTCACTTGACTGAACAGACTTGGAGTCTTAGATCCTGGCCCCTCCCTGGATTCCAGCTTACCTCCTTTGTGCCAAGAATTTTGACTTCCTTAAATTCTGTCAGACCTGCCAGTTTCAGCTTAGAAGTGGGAGAAAGCTTGGAGCTGGCTGTAAAGGTGTGTTTATCTGTTCACTATCTCTGAGTCTTAACTTTCTGATTCTTTGTTCCACGGTGGCTCAGACAGTAAGAGTCTGCCTGCAATGCAGGAGACCTGGGTTCAGTCCCTGGGTCTGAAACATCCCCTGGAGTAGGAAATGGTAACCCACTCCAGTATTCTTGCCTGGAGAATTCCATGGACAGAGGAACCTGGCAGGCTACAGTTCATGGAGTTGCAAAGAGTCGGACACGACTGAGTAACACTTACTTACCTTCTGCACTAACATCTCGCTGGTCGTGAAGCTCTAT
>SJYT01083407.1:329170-403927 GCA_006410635.1 Cephalophus harveyi | reverse complement strand
GAAGCTCTATGGGGTTCTGGGTGGGTGGGGGCATTTCTAGTCCTGTCGCCTCTCACCCCATGTCTGTCTGGAGCCATTACTGCCTTTGTGCAAACCTGGGCTCTTCCCAAGGGGCAAGGAGAACTGGGTGCTGAGAGGACAGGCTCCCTCCCCCACACCCCTCAGCATGGACAGAGCCAAGTGATTCCTTGTTGCCATTCAAAAGGTGCTCACTTTCTGTTTATAATCTTTACTTCTGACTGCTAGAAAGGAATTCAAGCTATAAACTAGGAAGGAGAAATCCTCAATCATACTGCATCCCATGAAAGTCAGTTACTGAATGTTTCTGATTTCCCCTCTACCTATGCATGTGGTTGTTGGTATTTTACAGAAAATGATCCAGGGCTTGATCTCTTGAGCCTTGGAGTCCAGAAGCCTGAACACTTGTGCATCTTTTTGTCTGGACTGTCAGTCCCACCAGAAAAGACAGGACTCCCTGCAGGCAAGTGTGGAGGAGGTGAGGGTGGGCCTCACACACGGCCCTACCCCGTTCTAGCAGCCTTCCTCCCTATCCTGCAAAGCCATTTTAGGAGGATTTTAATTTTAATTGGGTCTTTCATGCTTTACGAAACCTCTTTTTAAAGCTTGTTAAATCGGGAGGCCTGTAATCTTGGGAAAAGAGAGCCTGTAATCCCAGCCTACAGCCACTCATCCTACACCTGCTTTTCAGTTCTTGCATTAATTCATGTGGTGTACCCTCAGCCTAACGAGGGTTTTTAGCATCAGTCAAAGGGTTGGAGGTTTTGAGGGGGTCAGGAAAGACTGGCCTTAGTTTTTAACTCCCATGTCGCAGACTTGTCATTTTGGTAGAGTTTGAAGTGGGAATGATGTGTCTGAAACCTGGCGTGCTGCAGTCCCTGGGGTCACAAAGAGTCAACGACTGAACAACACACTGCAAGGTCACGGGCGGAGACTCCTCCCTGTTCTGAGACCAGGCGAGATTCCAGAGCAGCAAGTTAAAGCCCTGCTAGGTTTAGGCTAGGGCCAGTTTTTCCCAGATTCAGGGCTAATATGCTCATTCCTGGCCTAGTGATGGAATGCTCAGCTCCCCGCAGGCCTGGCCTGCCAGGGAAGGGAGGTGCCTGCAGACAGCTGAGCCAGTCACTGGGGGATGAGTCACTCATCTCTGCTCTGGGCAGTTGATCGTATCATCAACCTTTTCCGTCTCTTCAGCAGGCAAGTGGCCAGGCATGGACTTGAGGGCAAGAGTGGGAGGAAGAACCCAGGAAGAGGCTCCTGAGGACCAGGGGAAACGCAGCCACTGAACACCCACAGGCAGGTGATGGATGAAGTCCATTCATTCCGGGAAGCTGCCCTGGCCCAGGAAGTGGCAAGTCTGGGTGGATTTTTCCAGAAGGAAACTGCTGTGAAGCCTGTGGGGCTTGCACAAGTGTTTCTTGTTTGTGTCTTCAGTCCCCTGGACCTGTCTGCACTGCCTGTAGAGTGCTTGTCCCACAGTGGGGCTGGGACAGAGTCAGGGCCCCAGACAGGCCAGTGTGGGCAAGCTGAGGAGGGCAGCCAGGGTCAGGGTTGTCAGGAAGCCCCTGCGTCACCAGCACTTTCAGCCCAAGTTCACTCTGGCCACGTCTGATAATGACCTTCATCTACAAAAGACCCTTCTGATGCAACATAAAGGCCCAGTCCTCAACTACAAAGCCCCACCTGATTTGTAGACGCTGCCCTGAGGAGGTTTGCTCCCAAGGTGTCCATACCCCATGTGTGCTTCTATAATGGGACCACCCGCCCCAGGAGTCTGATCTCCCTCCCCTCGAACCCAGGCTGGCTTTGGTGACATGCTTGTAATCCATGGGATAGGACAGAGCAGCACTGTGGGTGGGTGCGGGTGGAACCTTCCCGTAGGGACAGAGGAAGCCTTGCTTTCTGCTTCATCTGGTCTCCCAGTGTCTGTCTATCTATCTGTCTCTCTAGCTGCGATGCTGGGAGAAGCTAAGCCATGTGCAGGAGGGGCCAGCTGAGCTCAGCCTTGAAGCCCTCCCAGCCTGGAAGCCAGGCAGGTGAATGAAGGTATCTCCAGACCCACGGCGACCAATAGGACTTTCTGTATGATGGACGGGAAGGTTCAGTGTGGTCCAGAGGGGTGGTAGCTCTGGCTCAGAGCTACTGTGGGAGACTTAAAATGCTGAAGCCCGGGGACTCCCCTGGTGTCCAGTCTTAGACTCCTAGATCTACATGACCTACCCTCCCAAAAAATATATGAAACAATTGCTGATGCCTGGGCCAATCCCCAAGTTTCTGATTCCAGTGTAGGGGGTTAGTGGACAGCACTCACCCCTGGTTCTAATGTAGAGGCAGGATGAGAGCCCCTTGTTTAGGTGAATCCGGTCGTTACCATGAGCCAAGTGCTCATTAGACCCATTTTACAGATGAACATGAATCTCAGCTGGACACACAGGTCAAAAGGTGTCTGTGGGAACGCTTGGTCCTTCTAGAGTGAGAAGCCAAGCTCTGTCCAGAAGGCTGTGGCTGGGGCCCCCTGGGTTTTGGCGAGGAAGCCCTCAACCCCCTAGGAGGTGGGTTACGTCTCCCCAGGGCCTGGGCTGTGACCGCATCTAATCAGCCTGATGAGAGACTGAACCGCCCACTCCTGCCTTGTGAGCTGCTCACTGCTCTTCCCTCTAATTTTATTTTGTCTCCTCAGCAGTTTCCCAGGACCTGGGGGCTGCAGTGGGAGTCCCCTCCTTGCCTTAATGAAGGGGCTGCTTTTTCCAGCCGGCTGACTCCTCTGGCGCGGGGGCGGGGGTGGTCTGCAGCTGTGTGCAGAGCCCTGCAAGGGGAGGGGGAACCTGCTAGCAAGTGCTCTGGAGTGGAGCGGGAGGCAGTGGTCCACCTAATGCTGTGCTAGGTGCTTTTCCAGACGCTTTGTAGAATCGTCACGGGACTGTAAGGGAGAGCAGGGGCATGGCAGTTGGATGCCTAGCATCTGGCTCTGGGTGGTTCCCTCTCCTGCATCCCTGCCTCATGTTGAGGTTTAATTCTCCTGCTCATTTTCTTCCCAGGCTTGTTCCTCTGACTGGTCTGTGTTTCCTGGGGGTGAGGACTTGGATGCTTTCTCATCACCCAGTTGGTTTGCTTCTGCCTCCCTCCACCAGCCACTCCCAAAGCTCACACCTCTGCACTTTTGCACGAGGACAAGGGCAGGGTCAGGTGTGTGTGGGGTGCTCTAGTGGTTGGGGGGTTGCTCTGAGCACAACAGGAGGGCTAAGATGGGGAGGTTTGGGACCCCCTATGTGTACCTAAGGGGCATTGGAACATCAGTCTTGTCCTGGGTAATAGTCCCAACTAGTTGGAGGAGCTGTGAAGACTGAGGGAGGTGATCCAGGCAAAGGCTTTGGAAGCACAGTACTCGGTGCATAGTAGGTGCTTCTTGAAAGTGACGTTGTCCCCTTATTTGTCCCCACTGGCTCTTGGCTGAGGGCCATGCACACAACAGACTCCCAGTTAGGGCTGTTTGTTCCACTGGTTTGGAGCCATTTAATAACAGGTGCTCGGTTGTGTTCAACTCTCTGCAGCCCCATGAACTGTAGCCTGCCAGGCTCCTCTGTCCATGGGATTCTCCAGGCAAGAATACTGGAGTGGAAAGCCATTCCCTTCTCCAGGGGATCTTCCTGACCCAGGGATTGAATGTCTTACAACTCCTCATTGAGTGTGAGATAGTGAAGGACAGGGAAGCCTGGCGTGCTGCAGTCCATGGGGTTGCAAAGAGTCAAACGTGACTTAGCAACTAAAGAATAACAAAAAGACCATCTGGGAAGCATTTACCTGGGGGCTAATTCTAGGAATTCCATCTCTGCCTGGGTTCCTATCTCAGGCATCCAGAGGGCAGCCAGAGGCTGACAGGTGGTGACTTTTCTCTGGCCAGGCAGGCAGCCCCTGCAGCCCCTAGACCCCGCCCGGGACTGTGGAGCTGCATACCCCCAGGGGCCGTTTAGCGGGTGAAGCCCCTTGGCTGGGGGTGGGGAGGAGGCAACCCAGCACTTTGCCCGAAGCGGGCAAGTCAACCACACAAGCCCTCCGCTCCCCTGCTCTGCTCTGTGGAAACCCCACCCCCGGCAGCCACTCTTTGGTCTCTGTCCCCCCGGGCACTGCAGGTGCCCTGGGATCCACACCAACCACCAAGGCCACCCACTGCTGCCCCTGCACACACAGTGGGCCTTCTGTCCCTGGGCCCAGCTGCTCCCCCAGGGAGGGACCCACCCAGAAAGGGGCAGGAGCTGGGGGTCCTCGGCCATGGTGGGGTGGGTTGGAGGTGGGGGTCCACAGGCCCAGACCCTGGCCCTCTCGCCTCTGCACCCCCTGCCAGGCCTCCCGAGCCACACCCTCCGTGTGAAGAGCCTGAACCCCAGCAAACAGAGCGCTCTCGGGAGCTCCAGAGACTCGCACTTGGTGGTTTTCCTCCCCAGTTACAGAGGAGTCTGGCAGGCTACAGCCTGTGGGGTCGCAAAGAGTCAGACAGGACCGAGCACACAAGTGCTCCTAAATGGCCAGTGTCTACTTCAAGGGGCCCACAGGGGCGAGAGGGAGGTTGAGGGGCAGGAGGCAGCTGCCCGGAGGTGGCAGGGCAGCCCCTCCTTGCCCCTCTCCCTTAGTCTCCGAAGGTCTTGGTGCAGAGGGGCCGCGAGGCCAAGGTCCAAGGGCCCTGCTGTAGGCTTCACGCTAAACAAGTCTGAGCTGAGGTCAGCGTCTTGAGGCGCCAGGGATGCCGGAGCTTCTACTGCAGGGAGGGCAGGTCAGGCGCAACCTTGAGGGTTTTGGTGGGGTCTCCCAACTGGGGGTCTTGTGGGGCCCGGGGCCAGGAATCAGGAGGCACCTCTGACCAAGCACTGGACAAGACGTGCCTCCAATTACCACCATCTCCTTGGACAAGTCACTCAGCCCCTGATTTCCCAACTGAAGAGTAAGAGTGGAAGTGTCCCCAGTGGTGAAAGCATCCCCAGTGGTGGATGGAGGGAAAGGGGACCACTAGGCAATGTGGAGACCCATTCACACTCTAAAGGCATCAGCGTTCAAAGACAAAGACCAGGGCAGTGAGTGTCTGGAGCGAGGCAGGCTGAGGGGGGATGCCCAGAATGACTCTACCCAAGGTAGTCTATAACCTGATGAATAGGAGTCACAGGAGCATGAGGAGAACTCATCACTCACTCTTACCAACAGCCTGAACCACGTGCTGGGCACGAGGGACAGCAGGGGACGAAATACACACCATCCTTGCCCTCCTGGACTTTATTCTGCTGTGAGTGTGGGGGCAAGAGCAACAGTAAACAAACTAGCAGGTTCGTAGAGGTTGCGATGCTGCTTTGCTGAGACACATGTCTGGGAGGGTGAGCAGGGCTGGAGCCATTATTTTACATGAATTGCCAAGGGTAGCTTCACTCATCAGAGGCCTCAAGGCGATGAGAGAGGCCCGTGGGTGTTTGGGAAGAGTCCAGGTGGAGGAAAAAGGAAAGAAAGAGCAAGGATATTCAAGAGGGAGGGGACATATATATACCCATGGCTGATTCCTATTGATGTTTGGCAGCCATCAGCAAAATTCTGTAAAGCAATTATCCTTCAGTTAAAAAATAAGTGAATTTTAAAAAAAGAGCAAGGACGATGGTTGTCCACTGGGGCGTTTTTAGAGTCTGTATCCGTTAGTTAGTGCTGTGTAACAACCACTCCAGCACCTAGTAGCTTAAAGTAACAGCTCTTGATTTTTAATGGCTAGACCCAGCCAGGCAGTATTTCTGATACCTGGGCTTACTCCACCGGCCAAGGTTGGCTGCCAGGCCGGCGAGGGGCAGGGGGGGCTTAGAACGACCGCGCCTGGGAAGGGTGGTCTTTGCTCTGTGGAGTCCTGGCCCTCAGCAAGCCTCACCCAGCATATGTTCATGACCTCTGGACAAGCTTCCAGGAGAGTGAGTCTGGGCTCGGACCCGGCACTGTCACTCCATTTTTTAATTAATTTCTATTGGAGTATAATCGCTTTTACAACGTGGTGTTAGTTTCTACTGTACAACAAAGTCAGTCAGTCATACATATACATATATCCCCTCCCTTTTGGATTTCCTACCCATTTAGGTCACCACAGAGCATAGGGTAGAGTTCCCTGTGCTATACAGTAGGTTCTCGTTAATTATCTATTTTATATTAATACACAGTATCGATAGTGTATATGTTAATCCCAATCTCCCAATTCATCTCACCCTCCCAGCACTGTCACCTCTGATGTATTTTGTTAACTTATAAGATTCAAGGGCAGGGCTATTTGACCCAGCATTTTGATGGAAGTGCTGCAAACATCAAGGCCACGTTTGCAAGTTCCTACAATCCCCTGTGTTGCAAGTGAGCAACCAGGGCTCAGAGTGACCCACCCAAGGCCACATGGCCACAGAGACTCCAACTCAGCCTGGTTTAATGTCACAGTTTGTGCTTTTTTCATGAAAACTTCTTGTCCCCAAGTTTATTAAATTGTTTAATTTCCCCCAAATTACATGCTAAGGGAGAAACTACAGAAAAGTAAGTGAAGTCACCGAGTGGCAGGACAGAGATGTGAGACACCCAATCGTCTTGCAGGCTTTCCTTCTGTACAAGTGTGACTTCCCCCTCCCCTGCTGACACCCCACCCCCAGGGCCTCCTTCCTGGGCTGGAGGTGGGGGTCCTATAGGCAGGGATGAGACCCCCCTGGTCAGAGGGATGGTCCGGACAACCTGGTGGAGGGGATGAAAGGCATTCCTGGCCAAAGTGGTGGAAGTAAGCTCACTGCTTCTGGGGGCTGGGAGAGGTGAGGAGGACGCCTGGCCCCTCCACCCTCCCTAGCTGCCCTCCCCCCACACTCGCAACCAAAGGAAGATGTGCCCACCTACTCTTCTGTGAAACGTGTCTAATGGGCCTCACAACTGAATGGGCTTAGAATACCAGGGAAGGTGCTAAAAATGCACAGTCCAAGGCTCCATCTCTGGGTGAATGGAGGGGTATGGGGGCAGGAGGGCTCGGGAGAGGAAAGTACATTTTTACCCAGAGCCCTTGGGGGGCCTCTGATGACAGCCCTGCGTGCATATCAAGAAGCTCCTTGCCCCCCGAGGATGCCCCCGGAACCCATGAAGCACCCGCTGCAGTAGGATCAGATTCACCTAGGATCTTCCAGACCTGGTGCTCGTCATAGACCACGGGTGGCCCTTTGGTGCTATGCCTTTGCCAAACACTGCCCACCGACCGAGCCCCTGGTGTGGCTCCCATCCTGGCCACTGATCCCAAGCGCCCCAGCAGCATCTCAGTCAAAAAGCCTTGAGGGCAACATGTGTAAAGGCCCCTCTCTGGGGCCCTGCAGAGGGGAGCTCTGTGGCCTGGGGATCTCGGGGTCCCTTCCAAGGACTCTTCCTTGGCCAGGCTCCCTCTGTGGCCTCAGCCTCCTGGCCTTGTGCTGCTCCTCACTCCGTCAATATTTGTTTCTCCCCTGGCTGCAAACAGCCCAGTATTTGCTTACAGGGCTGAGCAGACGTGGCAGCCCTGGGGGCTCCCTCCTCTCTGCAAACAGGCTCCTTGGACAGCCCCGCCTCTGCTGGGCCGAGCACAGCTCTCCCAGGTCACTTCACGTTGAACCGGTCATCTGGCCCCCCACACGTCGAGTCTGATCCCAAGCACATTTCCCCCAAATGTCCCCCAAATGCTCCTGGCTGCAGCAGGGCTCCTGATCCCAGCTTGAACAAGCCACATGGAGGCTGTGGGGACAGGATGTGCTCTTGAAACAGATTTGCATGTGGTTTTCTAGGAAACCAGCTCCTGGCCTGGGTGGGTGCGGCACACAAGCCCAGAAAGCCCCAGCTGGGACCCCAGAGTTGCAAAACGCTATTGATTAGTGTGTGACTGGCCCTCGGACAGGCCACGGAACATTTTTTTCTGCCAAATTTATTCATATTGGTGTTGTTCAGTCGTGTCTGACTCTTTGCAACCCCATGGACTGCAGCACACCAGGCTTCCCTGTCCTTCACCATCTCCTGGAGCTTGCTCAAACTCATGTCCTTTGAGTCAGTGATGCCATCCAACCATCTCATCCTCTGTCATCCTGTTCAGATGGGATCTTGTAATTTTTGTCTCCTTGGAACCTAGGGACCTTGGCTCTTACCTCCCTCCCACACACGGCAGAATATTTTGAGGTCCGTTGCCCTAGTTTTGTCGTAGTGAGTGTAGTTGTGTCCACGCCGTTAACAAGGAAAGGATTCTACCTGAAACTACCGTTTGACCTGTAAACGACGAAGAATTTTGCGAAAAGTAAAACTTGATGTAAAGTTCTTCATGACCATCATTTCAACGTTCCTGTCATGTCTTTCGAAGGGTAGGAGGAGATGGTCGGAGGGGTTTGAATGTTTGTGCATCGGTCACCAGTTCAGTTTCAAATTGACTGTGATTGTGGGACTCAGGTTCGACTCTGGGACGCACTTGAAACGTCGAAAAGGTGGTTTCAGGAAGAACCGAGGTCCTTGTGTAGGTCATGGGGCGTGTACGTAGACGAACATGATACAGAGACGACACAACGGGAACCGTTTCCAAGGGTTCGACAAGGAACAGACAGCCCTGGACTTATGGGCGCTCCTCACAACTGGCCAGTGGACCGGTTTCCGGGGAGTCGGGTCCGAACCACCCCAGGAGTGTCAACCCACCTCCTGGACACGGACCGACCCCGTGGCGTCTGTACCTCGGACCCTAGGGCCCGGTGTCCCAGTGCCACGACTGAACACGTTGTTACGGACCGAGAGACCCGAAGGGGTCACCGAGTCGACCAATTTCTTGGATGGACGTTCATGTCCTCTACGTCCTTTGCTCCCAAGCTAGGGGACGCAGACCTTCTAGGGGACCTCTTCCCTTACCGATTGGTCAGGCGATAAGGACGGATCTCTTAGGGTACCTGTCTCCTCGGACCACCCGATGTCAGGTATCCCAGCGTTTCTCAACCTGTGTTGACTTGAGCGTGTGCACACGTGTGTGACCCGAGAGACCAGTCGACCAGGGTTCCCCGAAAGGGAGACGCTCCAGTATCAGTGAAGAGTGGGGACGGGGTACTTGTCTGTGGAGTCCTCTCTAAGGACCTCCGACAAGTCCATGGAAAAGAGTTTGAAAGGTGTCAAGATCGGAGGTAGTCGGTCGTCTAGAACAGAAGTTGTAACGAGATAAAAGGGGAGGGAGGAGTGGAAGAAGAGAGACACATAACTAGTCTAACATAACTAGTCTAAAGGTGTCGTTCTTTCTCGACAGGGAAGACGAGGTACCTGAATAAATTAGTCCATCGATAAAGATAGTTCCACCTGAATCCCTAGAAGATAAGACACTCACTATTAGACTATGTTAGTGAAAAATGAAATAAGGGTCAGGACGTTGGGACCAACGATCCTCGCGGTAGTCCTGAGGACACAGGACACCTGGTGCCCCCATGTTTTCTGGCTCCTTACGGTTTCCCAGGATTTTGCTGCCCTTCCTTCTCGCTTGGCTAATCGATAGATATTCTGCTCGGGTTCTGTGGGCCTTTGAGGGCAAGGTCACACCTTCTGTTTGATATCCATTATGGGCTAGACCATACGTAAAACATGTTCCTTAGTTGACTGGTGTGTTGGCAGAGCTGTGTCTTTGAAGGAATCCCCGCCATGTGAAGTTGGAAGTTGTGATTTTTGTATGGGGAGCTGTTCACACCAGGCGGAGTCCAAATCAGCTCCAAAATGACTGCCTTTTACAGTTCCTGTCCCTTCTATCTTGGAGACCCCCAGGGAGCTCCCTGGGGTCTGAAAGCTGGAGGACACCGGAGTCACACTGGAAACTCCATTTGTGCGGCACATGGGGGCGTGCTGAGAAGTCATGATGTTAACCTTAACCTTTGTTTACAAGCTTCACCTGATCTTACCAACTCCTGAGAAAGCTGGGCAGGTCCTTAGTTTGGGTTCCGTCAAAAGTTGACCTTGTTGCAAGGATTCAAAGGCAAGGGCTTTCAAAAGGGCGGTGATCCCTGGAGGGGCGTGGGGAAGGGAGACAGAGCTTGGGGTTAGAGTTAGTTCTGGCTTCTTATTCTGACTCCTCACAGCCCAACCTGCGTTCCCAGCCTCTTCTGCTGAGCTCCTGGGCCTCGGCTTTCCTTCTGGGTCTGGAGGGAGAATTCTGGGCTGGGAGACCTGGGCTCTGCCATCAGCTGTCTGTGGTTCGTTGTGGGCCCCGGGTGCAGCCCTGCCTCCTTGAACAAAGAGGGAATCATCCTTTTCTGGCCCACCTCCTGGGACCACCTAGGACTCCAAAGCAGATGAGGTGAAAAAAGGGGTTGTCACAGTCCAGGGCCTGGCTGACTTCCTGGGCTCCAAGAAATGGAAAGAGACAATGAACGTATAAAAAGAAGTTCCACCTTCCTGGTTTTCGGGAACATGTGAGTTAAAAGTTCAACTGTGGGAATTCTCTAGTGGTCCAGTGGTTAGGACTCTGTGCTCTTACTGCCAAGGGCCCAGGTTACATCCCTGGTGGGGAAACTAAGATTCTGCTCAGGATGCCCAAAAGAAAAGAAAATACTAGTGATTGGTGTGTGTGTGTGTGTGGAGGTCGGGGGAGGCTGTCTTAGCCCCTTTGAGGGGGCAAGTTGACATGGTCTATTGTAATACAAAAATGTCCACATCCTATAACCAAGAGAATCACTTCTTTGAATCTGCAGAAGCGTGACATCGTGGGTGTGTGAGGCTGGTCACAAAAGCACTACTTCTCCGTGATCCTGAGCAAGCGCCAGCCTTTATTTTCAACCTGTCACAAACTAATACATTTTTACTCTTACAGTAGAAATGAATTGCTAGAGGAATAAAGTTTTTAAAACTCTAAGACTTACAAAATACAATACCCCATGTTGAACATGTCTATTGGTGCCACTTTCTCAGCAGCATTTGCTCACCTCGTGTCTTTGAGTCACATTTGGGTAATTCTTGCAATATTTCAGAATTTTTCATTATTATTGCGTTTGTGATGGTGATGATTTTGATTGTGAGATTTGACATAGCATCAGTCTACCAAATTGCTATAAAAGTTTCTCAGTGTTTACCCCTAGCCCAGGGCACAGGACCACAGACCCTGTGCTGTGATGCTCAGCTGTGCTGCTTGCAAAACAAACAGGAAAGAACCTAAATATTTATTGAAGAATGACTACATAAACATGTTATGTGCACAGTATAAAATCCAGGTAAGGGTAAAAAAAATAAAGATGAGAAATTTATAAGACCTATCATATAAAAGTGGCTGAGACTCAGAACTGAAAAGATGCAGTGTTCTTATGTGTTAAATGTGAAAAAAAAAAAGCAAACAACCCACAATAAATCAGCACTTTATGTTTCCTATGGGCTTGTGAATACATGTGAAAATATATAAGAACAGGACTGGAGACACATCTGTCTGGTACAGACACCTTGTTTGGTTGCACGTCACTTTATTGTGCTTTGCAGGCATTGCTTGTTTTTTTTTTTTTTTTTTTTTTTACAAATTCGACGTTTGTGCCAACCCCAAGTGAACATGTCTATTAGTGCCACTTTCTCAGCAGCATTTGCTCACTTCGTGTCTCTGTGTCACACTTGGGTAATTCCTGCAATATTTCAGAATTTTTCATTATTATCATGTTTGTGATGGTGATCTGTAAGTGGTGATCTTCACTGTTAGTACTGCAAAAGATTATGACTTCTTGAAGGCTCAGATGATGGTTATCATTTTTTATCAAGAAAGAACTTTTTTGGGGAGGCTGCACCACGTGGCTTGTGGGAAGGAAAGTATTTTTTTTGGCATATGAAAATTTATTACTATTGTGCTTTCATCATCAGAATGCATGAGCTTGGTCTTTCCTTCTTACCTTTGTATAAAGTCAAAACAGATACATGGCTACTTTGATAACCTTAAAGTGGACTCCATGAATGTCATCAATAGCATGCCCTTTGTGACTAAAGCCAGCAACCAGAACTTCATTTTCCTCAATAAAATTTAAGCAACCATCATTGAGCACAAAAGCTGTGATCTTTTTTTTTTTTACCATTCTTGATTAGCTGAACCCTGGCACACTTCCTGATGGCAGAATCTGGCTGTTTGGTTTCAACCCCTGCTTTTTCAAGCACAATTCCCTTGGCATGAGAAGTGCCTCCAAAAGGGTTGGCCTTCAGTGCTGTGTCCGCATGGGCTTTCTTGTACTGTTTATCATGCCACTTCTAGACTGGTCAGTGGCTATGGAGCTTCCTGGCAGTATGAAGACTGTGACACTTGCCCATCCTGCCGGTATCACAGGCCTGAGTGAAAAGGAAAGTACTTTATAATTAAGATATATACATTGCCTTTTGAACATAATGCTATCACACACTTAAGAGACAGTGTGAACATCTTTATGTGCCCTGAGAAACCAAAAGAATTTGTGTGACCTGCTTTATTGCTGTGGTCTGGGCCCAAGCCTGCAGTATCACCAAGGTCTGCCTGTATTGGGAGTGGTGAGTAAAGGGGGAATCTTTCATAAGGGCTTAATGTTTATGAAAAGAACACAACCAAATATTACTTGTATAATGTAAAAAAATATGACAACTGAACTGTGGTGTTGGAGATGACTCTTGAGAGTCCCTTGGACTGCAAGGAGAATCCAACCAGTCAATCCTAAAGGAAATCAGTCCTGAATATTTATTGGAAGGACTGATGCTGAAGCTGAAACTCCAATACTTTGGTCACCTGATGTGAAGAACTGACTCATTTGAAAAGACTCTGATGCTGGGAAAGATTGAGAAGGGGATGGCAGAGGATGAGATGATTGGATGGCCTCACTGACTCAATGGACATGAGTTTGAGTAAACTCCAGGAGTTGGTGATGGACAGGGAGGCCTGGCGTGCTGCAGTCCCTGGGGTCGCAAAGAGTCGGACGCGACTGAGCGACTGAGCTGAACTGAACTGAGGCAACGTTGATCTAAGGCAGGCAGGTTACACTTAAAAGTGAATTTTCCAGACTCTGCCCTACCTCCTAACAGAGGGATAAACCACTCACTCTGCCCTGCAGTGAGATGCGATTAAATGAACAGTAAGAATCAGGTGCAGACTGGTGAGAAAGAAGGCACAGTTGCAACCTGAGAGGCTGGGCGGAGACCGGCTGGCTGGTTGTAAATAAGCCTTGTGTGAGGGGGCCAGTGGTCTAGGAGAGAATTGGGGTTTTAGGTTCAAACAGAGAGTAAAATTCTAGCGCCTGCCTTCTGAGTTGAGGGTAGGCTGAGCCCAGGTATTAGTCTCGGCTCCTTCCTGAATCGCAGCTCACGTGAAAGAGTAAAGGGAGAGAAACCCTCAGAGCTGAAGAGGGTGCAGAAGTTAGCTGGCTCAGCAGCCAGGCTTAGGGTTAAGTTGAGTCAGTTCCTGTCTATTTCTATTTTTCTGAGAGTTTTTGTTTTTTTTTAAATTATAGACAGATGTTGCATTTTCTCAAATGCTTGTGTCTATCCATTCATTCAATCTGCATTCTGGGACTCCATGACACAACCACCCCCCCACCCCTGCCCAGCAAATTCAAAGACATCATGACCTCCTTCATCGCTCCAATTCTGCCCCTCCCCAGCATCGTCCCTGACCTACTGATTCACTGACATCATTCAAGGAGTATTTTTTTTTTTCCATCTTTAAAATCTCTCTTGAGAAACTCACATCATCTATGTGGTAATCCTGCCAAAAAATGTTTAACCTGAGTCCAGTCATGAGGAGACAATCAAACAAAGTCCCCAGTATTCAGGACGAGCTACGTGACAATCGACCCGGACCCTTTAAGCGTGTCAGTGCCGTGAAAGACAAACAAACAAAAAAACCAAGGACTGTTTCTGATTAAAGGAGAGAACAGAGATGTGATAACCAAAGGGAATGCGTGAACCCCGATTGGCTACAGGATGGGAAAAAAGAAAGCAAGTGTAAAGAATGTGTCTGTTGCTGGGGCATGTCCACACCGTCTGTGCACAGGATGACATTATTGATTCAATGGTCCATTTCTCTGAGTGGGATGTGGCATTGAGCTCACGGAAGAGAATGGTCTTTTTCCTAGGAAAAGTACACTGCAGTATTTAGGAGTATTGGCACCCCAAAATGACTATGTGTGTGTGTCACCGGGAGGGGTAGTAAATGAGGCAGAATGTTAATAAATAATGAATTTAGGTGAAGGGTGAAGAGATGTGTGTTATACTCTTCTTTCAACTTTTTGCAGGTTTGACAGTTTTCACAATAAAATATTAAGCAGAAGAGGATCTTCCCTGGATCCACGTCTGCCTACAGCTACACCCAGTTTTTCCACCGATAGACGCAGCCAGCCTTCCGCAGAGTCTTTGACACTTGGGCTTTCACTCCTCCCCCGGCCCATTCATGCGTCTGTCTATTCCCAGCTGGTTTCTGCCCATCGCCACACTGGACCTGCCTTGCCCAGGTCCTCACCACCTCCGTGCTGCTCACCCTGCAGTCACGTTCCACACGGTGGCCACTCCTTCCTCTCCAAACCCTCTTTCTCTCAGCCCCCACAACACTGGCTTCTGGTTTTTCTTCTGCCTCGCCAGACTCTTCTCGCTCTTCTTCACTTTCTCCCCTTTCTCTACTCACCCTCGAAAGCCTGGGTTCCTAGGAGCTCAGACCCTTTCTTTCATTGTCTTTCTTCAGGTGGTTCACTGATTCCTATAGATTTAAAGAATGAATTTGTTCTAAAGATACCCACACTTAACAGCTCTCTCTCTTTTATTTTTTGCTCATTCTCTTGGTGTTTTAAAATTAATTTTTTTTGCTTTTGAAAACTTTATTTCAACATAACTATACTTATAAAAATTAGCAATACTTATAGAAATTAATTAATTTTAGTTGAAGTACAGTTGATGTACAATGTTGTGTTAATTTCTGCAGTACAGCAAAGTGCTTCAGTTATACACATATACACATTTTTTCATATTCCTTTCCATTATGGTTTATCATCGATATTGAATATAGTTCTCTGTGCTGTACAGTAGACCTTAGACAGTTCTCATTTGACATTGCTCCTTGGATATTTTGCAGACATCTCAAGTTGGACTTTCATTCACTTATTCATCCACTGAGCACATACTGAGCCATTACTATATGCTAGGGACTTGCTGGAAACACTGGGGAAGGGGAAGAAGCAGCCAGTTATGGCTGCACCGTTGGAGACATTCTTATTGGGAGACAGGTGATGAACAAATAAGAAAGAATCTGAGGGTGGTAAGGACTCTGAAGTTGGCGCTAGTGGTAAAGAACCTGCCTGCCTGCCAATGCAGGAGACATAAGAGAACTGGGTTCTATCCTGGGTGGGGAAGATCCCCTGGAGGATAGCATGGCAACGCTCTCCAGTATTTGCCTGGAGAATCCCATAGACAGAGCCAGGCTACAGTCCATGGGGTTGCAGAGTCGGAGACAACTGAAGCAACTTAACACGCATGCATGCACAGGGATCCTGAAGAGACTAAAATGATGAAAGGGATGTGTTTTAGAGACTGCTTGGGTGGACTTATATATTTAAGGTGATCTGAGATGTATTTTGAGGGAGGTGCATTTAAAAGAATGAGCTCAGGATGAGGTGCAGGGGCAATGTGACAAGATAGAGAGGAGGGGTTCAATGCCCTCTGGATGGGAGAGTGCTTGGCATGTTCTGGAAATGAGATGTGTCCCCAGAATCAGAACCTTGATCCTTTCTTTTCCTATCTGGTTTGTATTTTAAAATTTCAGGGCATGTGAGACCCTGTCATCAACTATATCTGAAAAACCTTGAATTGACCTTGCATTCTTATTCTGGGGTCTTCTTCAGGTCAAGAACAGTTCCCTCTCTGAGCTGGACAGTACCTTGATTATTTTAAGGGCAGTGAGTCAGAATGTCAGGACAAGATGCGGATGTTTGTCAGAGTTTCACCTGTCCTTTTACCCGTGTGCAAAATGCAAGGAATAAGCTGACATCTGCTTGAAGGGGGATGGTTTCCATTGTCGGCTGGCTCTTGGAGACCCACTACCAGCCCACCCAGTCCTCTCCAGCTGGCCTTGTGTTCCTGGAGACCAGGAGGGACAATGAGGGAGAGTCCTGGGACTTATAGCTAAGACATTGCTGAAAGTATCCTTCCCGGCAAAGTGGAAAGGGTGACCTGATTCTTATAACCTTTCCCAGTAGAAGTTGCAGCAAATAATGATAAAATCTTTGCACCTCCCTCAGGGCTGGATCCTATTAGGCCTTGCTAATGAGGCAAAAATCCATCTTTTTTTAAATAGGGAGTTGAAACTTATCTTTAAAAGGATCAGAAACATGCTTAGACCTTAAATTTTTCTGAATGGGCAACACATTCATATCTTTCTAGAGTTTAAAAGAAATTAAAAATGTGCCCCAGATATTTTCATTTTATTCCTGTCCCCAACCTCTCAGTTTCTACCTGCCTCCATCTCCTGCCCTACAAACGCATAATCACTATTATCACTTTTCTGTGCCTCCCTGTGTGAGACCTGCTCAGCGCCCCAGAGTTGATATAAGATTATTTTATACTGAAGATATTTGAGATTCAACAGATACAGGAAAAAAGTCTTCTTGGAGCGTCCTTTATCTGACTAAAAGGAGAAATTTCTGAGAAATGAGGATCATCATAAATTTCCTCTTCGGGGCAGGAGAGAGGGACCAAGAATAAACCTTCCAAAAAGCCCCTCTTGGGAGAGTTTCTCAGCGTATGAAGAAAATGGAAGGACCTGCATGAACAAACACCATCACAAATGATCTAATGGCCAGTTTGTTTTCCTAAAACCCATTTGTCCTTCCTAAAGAAAGCTGCTTGTTCTTCCTATAGAAGTCTTTTTCCTCCTCTTCCGTTTCCCTTACTAAGTGAGGTCTGTAGGTAGACAAGGCCCAGATTCTAAGGACTACTCTTGTTATTGAGGACTCTTGCATGGATGAATAAACAAGCTCTGCTTTTTCTCTTACTGACGTGTCTTTTTCAGCTTAATTTACAGGCCCCAATCACAAAGCTAAGAAGGTAGAGGAAAGTTTTTCCTCCTTGGCACTTGCAAAGACTTTTTGGGAGTGGTCTATATAAATACAGCCACAAGTCTTTTTGTGGATATTTGTTTTAATTGCACTCTGGGAAAGATCTGAGTGGATTTGCTGGGTCACAGGGTAGGTATATGTTTAATGTTAAAAGGAACTCCAGAATTTCCCCAAGTGGTTGTTCAATTTTCAGTTTCTGCCAGCAGAATATGAGAATTCCAGATGCTCTCCCTTCTGCCAACACTTGGTATTGCAAGTTCTTAATTTTAGCCATACTTGTGGGTATTACATGGTATTTGGCTGTGGTTTTATTTTGCATTTCCCGGATGACTAGTCATGCCGAGCGTCTTTTCATGGGCTTGTCAGCCATCTGTGTATCCTTTGTGAAGTGTCTATTCATGTCTTTTGCCCATTTTTTTTCATTGAGTTGTCTGCCTTCCTACCAGTGAGTTGTGCAACTACTCTCTGTTCTAAACGCAAGTTTTTTCCTAAGGTCTATGTGTGGTGACTGTTTCCTGCCAGCCTGTGATTTGCCTTCTTAGAACAGGGAGCTTTTTTCCCCAAAAACTTACTCATTTTTAATCGAAGGAAAATTGCTTCACAATATTGTGTTGGCCTCCGCTGTACATCAACATGAGTCAGCCATGGGTATACACGTATCCCCTCCTTCTTTAACCTCCCTGCTTAATCTCCCTCCTACCTCCCACCCCTCTAGGTTGTTAGGGAGCCTGGGTTTGAGTTCCTTGATCCAGTTCCCATTGGTTATCTGTTTTACACATGGTCGTATATATGCTTCCAAGTTACTCTCTCCATTCGTCCCACCCTCTCATTCCTCTCCCTCCACCTGTGTCCATTAGTCTGAAAACAGGAGGCTTGGATCCTCTGCCACTGGCCCCGCCCCCTGGCCAGCTGGCCTCCCTGCCCCCTCAGTCCTTTCAGATCCCTCTGGACTCTCTTTTCTTTCCTGCTTTGCAGGTCAGCCTGCTCCATTCTTCACTCTAATCTTACACAAAATCCTTCTTGGGGCTCAATTTTTTTTTTTTTAAGAGTCAGTTCTACTTGGAAAGAAGATGTGTCTCCTCCCCTCCCCCCACCCCTCCCCCTAGCTCTCTCTCTGCCAGCCCGTGACTGGCTCGTGCCCAGCCCCACATCGACTCTCTTCTTCTCCATCCCTTTTATTCTTCAGTTTCCCCACCCTTGCTTCCACATCCATCATGGACCAAAGATTAACCTTTGAGGATAAAACCAGGCTTTTCCCCCAGCTGAGGCTTTTGTACAAAGTGTTCTTCCAGAAACCTCTCCAGTTCCTATCTTGCCAGAAGACACTAGGGGTGGGCACCTGGAAAGCAAGTCCTACCACACCGAGAACCCCAAGTTACAGTTTCACTGGATGAGAAGAAGCCCCCAGAACAAATTTCATTTCTCCTCCTGTAATGTCCTCACCTCTGTGGGTCTCCTGCCATGTTCAATGATTACAGTCCATGGAAGAATTTATTAGCCCTCACCTGGGTCAGAGTCACTCACCTGGGCAGCTTTTAATCCCCACCCCTCAGAGCTGGGTCTGCCCATGAGACGGTTAGACAGTGATGGTTCCCAGAACATCAGTGTCTGTACCACCTGTGAACCCGTGAGGAATGCAAATTTTTAACCACAGGAGAGGGCCTTGCACTTGAGCATGTATCAGTCACTGGGAGGGCTTCTCAGAACAATCATGACAGAGATTACTGGGAGCAGTTCCAGAATGCAGGAGGTCTCAGTGGGCGTTTCCATTTCTAACACGTTCCTGCTTCAGGGGCACGCCTTGAGCATCACTGTGTGGGAGGGTCTGATTCAGCTGGTCTTGGGGGATGGGCCTGGTACCCTAGTTTCATAGCTCCATGCGATTCTGATGTACAACTGAAGTTGACATCCCCCGGTCTGTGGGCTGGGGTGCAACACGGCTGAAACTGTGCAATTTTAGCAGAAAAAAGTGTCTGATTTATTTATTTAAAAATTAAAAAAAATTGAAGTATAAGTGATTGACAGAAAAGGAGTTTTAAATACAGGACCCTCCTAAGTGTTCCTTCCTTTGTCTAACCTTCCCTTCTAGAGCAGCCCTGCATGTCCAGGGTACTCGTGGCCCCGTATGCTTCTGCTGAAGTCCAGCAGGACCCGCTCTGAGGTTCTGAGCAGGCCTGGCCCCCGGGTCCAGGGCGGGGCCGGCAGCACTCGGGGCCCAGGGGCTTGGGAGCTGTCAGAGGACAACTCCAGGGAGGGAGTCCCTGGAGACCTGCAGGAGGTGCCGCAGCCCGCTTGGCTGGAAAGAGACACGCCATTTTTGGTGCCAGCTGAGCGTTAAGGATGGAAACTGTTGCCAAGGGCCTGGGGACTGGGTGTTTGAGACTGCCCTAGTAAACTCCCAGGGGAAGGGGTCACACTAGTACAGGTGAGCTTTTGCTGTCCAGCCGTGCCTCTGTCAAGGGTGGTCACCAAGACGTTTGATTGTTTTTATTTGCTTTTTTATTGAGGTATCATTTACAAATGATAAAATGGACACATTTTAAGTGGACAGGGACTTGGTGGTCCAGTGGCTAAGACTCCGTGCTCCCATCGCAGGGGGCTTGGGTTCAATCCCTGGTCAAGGAACTAAATCCCATTCCCGCAACGAAGAGTTCACATGCTGCAACTAAGACCCACTGCAGCCCAACAAACAAATATTAAAGCAAAACAAAACTAAAAATTCTTAAGTGGATGGTTTGAAGAATTTTTACCACTGTCTACACCCATGTGACCACCACCTGGGTCAGCACAGAGCACGTTCCGTCATCCAGTGAGGCCCCTCAAGCCCTCTTCCCAAGCCCCACCGCCCACTGCCCCCCTATTGTGACCCCAGTGCCACAAACTGTCAAACTCCATATAAATTTAGTTAGGTGGGCTGTGCTCTTTCGTGTCTGGTTTCTTTTCCTTTACATTGTTTTTGAGCTTTATCCATAGTATTGTGTGTAAGAGCAATTCATTCATCTCCCTTCGGTGCTGTACACCATGTATTCCTGTGTTCTTCCACTGATGGGCTTTTGGGTTGAGTTTAGGGTTTGGCTATTCATGGTTCAGCTGCAATGGGTGCTTCTGAGGACGCTGCTTTCCTTTGGCTCATCCCCAGGAGGGAATCTGCTCCGTCAGATGTTACATGTATGTTTGATTTTAGCAGAACTACCTGACAGGACTCGGCAGGGCTTGGACCAATCCACCCTTTCACTGACGATGTGTGTGCCCTTGTTACTCCCCAACCTCACTCCCCTGAATGTTTCCAGAGCTTTGGTTGTAGCCATCCTGGTGAGTACACAGTCCAGGACTCGGAGTTTTACTCTGTAACCCCTGTAACCACTAATGTGAATCACCTTTTCATGTTTCCCAGCCATTTGGCTAATTGCCATGTCTAAGTTGTTTGCCCACTTTTTCTGAGAACTTTTTATTAAGGGAAAAGCATCATGAAACAGTGCCTTAGTTATGCCAGGAACTGAGAGGGGGCTCAAGTGGGTTTGTGTAGAGGATGGGAGTGAGAGAAGGGATCTTGGTAATGAGTCTGCTCCTGGCCCCAGAAGTTAAGGGATCTATCTCCCTAACACTGAGAACAGCCTACGAGCAAGACTGAGAGTCAGTAAAATTCATGAAATAGGAGGACTGTTCTTTTTTTTTTTTTTCTCCTATTTGAAAGCAGGCTGTTGTGGACCTGGTAATAAATGGTGTTCTCCATTTTCTACTTTCCCATCCCCCTGAAGCTAGGCCAGATCGTGGGCCCCCTCTGGTTCGGGACAGCAACCTGTAAGCAGCCTTTGGCCACCAGATCACTAATACAACCCTGACTCAAACCTGTTGATCGGCTTGCTCGGATCCCATGAAAAGCCTCCCAGTATCTGGGGGCGCTGGAATTGCATCGCCATCTACACTCTAGTTTCTTCAGTGTCAAGATTCACAGCCAATAGCCCAGGCGTCCCAGCACCTGGATTCCTAGATCCCCAGGAGACATCTTAGAGGCTGCCCTGTCCAGGTCTTTGCTGAGCACTTGCTCTGCGCAGGGTGACTTCCAGATCAGGGATGGATTTTGTGTCCGTTTGTGTGCAGGGCTCAGGTAAGTGGCCACCTGGCTCCCATACAGCCCTATCAGTATTTGTGAACTGAATGGATGAATGAATGATTGGGGTTTGATTCATTTCCCAATCAGGCAGGCCATCTTTCATTCCTGCCACTGTGGGCCAAAGGAAAAACCAGCGATGTCTTTTCATGTTTTACCAGAGACTCAAAAGTCATTTTTTTTTTTAGGTTGCAAATGATATTTTTATTTTATGATTTTTTTTAATTGGAAGATGATTGTTTTACAGTGCTGTGCTGATGTCTGCTGTGCAGCAACATGAGTCAGCTATCAGCGTACGTATATTCCCTCCCTCTTGAGCCTCCCTCCCACTGCCCCATGCCTCCCCTCTAGCTCATCACAGAGCACCGAGCTGAGCTCCCTGTGCTTTGCAGCAGCTGCCCACTAGCTACCTATTTTGCACATGGGACTATACATATGTCAGTTCTACTCTCCCAGTCCATCCCTTCCTCTCCTTCCCCGACTGTGTCCGCAACAGAGACTCAGAAAACTTGACATCTTGTTCCTGATGATTTCATGAAGTTCTAACCTCCCTTGGCTATTGAACACTTTCATGTCAGCTAAACAGAGATCCCTTTTTTCTCCATTGACTTCATAACATAAAGGATATGTCCAGTTGGAGAAATTTTTATTCTTCAGTTTCCCCACCCTTGCTTCCACATCCATCATGGACCAAAGATTAACCTTTGAGGATAAAACCAGGCTTTTCCCCCAGCTGAGGCTTTTGTACAAAGTGTTCTTCCAGAAACCTCTCCAGTTCCTATCTTGCCAGAAGACACTAGGGGTGGGCACCTGGAAAGCAAGTCCTACCACACCGAGAACCCCAAGTTACAGTTTCACTGGATGAGAAGAAGCCCCCAGAACAAATTTCATTTCTCCTCCTGTAATGTCCTCACCTCTGTGGGTCTCCTGCCATGTTCAATGATTACAGTCCATGGAAGAATTTATTAGCCCTCACCTGGGTCAGAGTCACTCACCTGGGCAGCTTTTAATCCCCACCCCTCAGAGCTGGGTCTGCCCATGAGACGGTTAGACAGTGATGGTTCCCAGAACATCAGTGTCTGTACCACCTGTGAACCCGTGAGGAATGCAAATTTTTAACCACAGGAGAGGGCCTTGCACTTGAGCATGTATCAGTCACTGGGAGGGCTTCTCAGAACAATCATGACAGAGATTACTGGGAGCAGTTCCAGAATGCAGGAGGTCTCAGTGGGCGTTTCCATTTCTAACACGTTCCTGCTTCAGGGGCACGCCTTGAGCATCACTGTGTGGGAGGGTCTGATTCAGCTGGTCTTGGGGGATGGGCCTGGTACCCTAGTTTCATAGCTCCATGCGATTCTGATGTACAACTGAAGTTGACATCCCCCGGTCTGTGGGCTGGGGTGCAACACGGCTGAAACTGTGCAATTTTAGCAGAAAAAAGTGTCTGATTTATTTATTTAAAAATTAAAAAAAATTGAAGTATAAGTGATTGACAGAAAAGGAGTTTTAAATACAGGACCCTCCTAAGTGTTCCTTCCTTTGTCTAACCTTCCCTTCTAGAGCAGCCCTGCATGTCCAGGGTACTCGTGGCCCCGTATGCTTCTGCTGAAGTCCAGCAGGACCCGCTCTGAGGTTCTGAGCAGGCCTGGCCCCCGGGTCCAGGGCGGGGCCGGCAGCACTCGGGGCCCAGGGGCTTGGGAGCTGTCAGAGGACAACTCCAGGGAGGGAGTCCCTGGAGACCTGCAGGAGGTGCCGCAGCCCGCTTGGCTGGAAAGAGACACGCCATTTTTGGTGCCAGCTGAGCGTTAAGGATGGAAACTGTTGCCAAGGGCCTGGGGACTGGGTGTTTGAGACTGCCCTAGTAAACTCCCAGGGGAAGGGGTCACACTAGTACAGGTGAGCTTTTGCTGTCCAGCCGTGCCTCTGTCAAGGGTGGTCACCAAGACGTTTGATTGTTTTTATTTGCTTTTTTATTGAGGTATCATTTACAAATGATAAAATGGACACATTTTAAGTGGACAGGGACTTGGTGGTCCAGTGGCTAAGACTCCGTGCTCCCATCGCAGGGGGCTTGGGTTCAATCCCTGGTCAAGGAACTAAATCCCATTCCCGCAACGAAGAGTTCACATGCTGCAACTAAGACCCACTGCAGCCCAACAAACAAATATTAAAGCAAAACAAAACTAAAAATTCTTAAGTGGATGGTTTGAAGAATTTTTACCACTGTCTACACCCATGTGACCACCACCTGGGTCAGCACAGAGCACGTTCCGTCATCCAGTGAGGCCCCTCAAGCCCTCTTCCCAAGCCCCACCGCCCACTGCCCCCCTATTGTGACCCCAGTGCCACAAACTGTCAAACTCCATATAAATTTAGTTAGGTGGGCTGTGCTCTTTCGTGTCTGGTTTCTTTTCCTTTACATTGTTTTTGAGCTTTATCCATAGTATTGTGTGTAAGAGCAATTCATTCATCTCCCTTCGGTGCTGTACACCATGTATTCCTGTGTTCTTCCACTGATGGGCTTTTGGGTTGAGTTTAGGGTTTGGCTATTCATGGTTCAGCTGCAATGGGTGCTTCTGAGGACGCTGCTTTCCTTTGGCTCATCCCCAGGAGGGAATCTGCTCCGTCAGATGTTACATGTATGTTTGATTTTAGCAGAACTACCTGACAGGACTCGGCAGGGCTTGGACCAATCCACCCTTTCACTGACGATGTGTGTGCCCTTGTTACTCCCCAACCTCACTCCCCTGAATGTTTCCAGAGCTTTGGTTGTAGCCATCCTGGTGAGTACACAGTCCAGGACTCGGAGTTTTACTCTGTAACCCCTGTAACCACTAATGTGAATCACCTTTTCATGTTTCCCAGCCATTTGGCTAATTGCCATGTCTAAGTTGTTTGCCCACTTTTTCTGAGAACTTTTTATTAAGGGAAAAGCATCATGAAACAGTGCCTTAGTTATGCCAGGAACTGAGAGGGGGCTCAAGTGGGTTTGTGTAGAGGATGGGAGTGAGAGAAGGGATCTTGGTAATGAGTCTGCTCCTGGCCCCAGAAGTTAAGGGATCTATCTCCCTAACACTGAGAACAGCCTACGAGCAAGACTGAGAGTCAGTAAAATTCATGAAATAGGAGGACTGTTCTTTTTTTTTTTTTTCTCCTATTTGAAAGCAGGCTGTTGTGGACCTGGTAATAAATGGTGTTCTCCATTTTCTACTTTCCCATCCCCCTGAAGCTAGGCCAGATCGTGGGCCCCCTCTGGTTCGGGACAGCAACCTGTAAGCAGCCTTTGGCCACCAGATCACTAATACAACCCTGACTCAAACCTGTTGATCGGCTTGCTCGGATCCCATGAAAAGCCTCCCAGTATCTGGGGGCGCTGGAATTGCATCGCCATCTACACTCTAGTTTCTTCAGTGTCAAGATTCACAGCCAATAGCCCAGGCGTCCCAGCACCTGGATTCCTAGATCCCCAGGAGACATCTTAGAGGCTGCCCTGTCCAGGTCTTTGCTGAGCACTTGCTCTGCGCAGGGTGACTTCCAGATCAGGGATGGATTTTGTGTCCGTTTGTGTGCAGGGCTCAGGTAAGTGGCCACCTGGCTCCCATACAGCCCTATCAGTATTTGTGAACTGAATGGATGAATGAATGATTGGGGTTTGATTCATTTCCCAATCAGGCAGGCCATCTTTCATTCCTGCCACTGTGGGCCAAAGGAAAAACCAGCGATGTCTTTTCATGTTTTACCAGAGACTCAAAAGTCATTTTTTTTTTTAGGTTGCAAATGATATTTTTATTTTATGATTTTTTTTAATTGGAAGATGATTGTTTTACAGTGCTGTGCTGATGTCTGCTGTGCAGCAACATGAGTCAGCTATCAGCGTACGTATATTCCCTCCCTCTTGAGCCTCCCTCCCACTGCCCCATGCCTCCCCTCTAGCTCATCACAGAGCACCGAGCTGAGCTCCCTGTGCTTTGCAGCAGCTGCCCACTAGCTACCTATTTTGCACATGGGACTATACATATGTCAGTTCTACTCTCCCAGTCCATCCCTTCCTCTCCTTCCCCGACTGTGTCCGCAACAGAGACTCAGAAAACTTGACATCTTGTTCCTGATGATTTCATGAAGTTCTAACCTCCCTTGGCTATTGAACACTTTCATGTCAGCTAAACAGAGATCCCTTTTTTCTCCATTGACTTCATAACATAAAGGATATGTCCAGTTGGAGAAAAAAAAAGTGATAAGAAGGTTAAATGCTCGGTGGTGCCATTCTAGAATCCTAAGAATCAAGCAATCAATCCAACAATCAATCATTTAAGTCCTTAGTGTCAGGCACGTGGTGTATAATGCTGGAGATTTCAGCTTGCTGATGGATGAATTCTCTGGCTCCATGTCTCCTCCTGGAGCCTCATCCCGGATCTTCTCTTGACACGCCTGTGGATTCCTGGATCCCGCCGTGATGGCTGTTGGACTGCAGCCTCTGGCCAGTTTCCAGTGTCTGATTGCGCTAGGTTGTAATACCATGTGATGTCAGCAGGTGCCTCCCTTCTATTAATAACACCCGATGTTTCCTGGCTGAAAATACCGGTTTCTATTCAACAAATGAGAAGGTAAAAGTAAACTTTGTGAGTCTGACGTTTCATTTAAAAATTAAAAAGTTAACTTGGAACAAGAGTGACTGCAGGTAGTGAAGGGCATGTACGTTTTTTCTGGACTAGTCCCATTCAAGGGGACTTTTGGAAGTTTGCTCCGCCATCTGTCCTGTGTGATTTCTGTAGCCACTGGCCATGTGTAACTGCTGAGTGCTTGACACCTGGCTCTCTGAGTGAGAAACTGAATTGTAAATGTTATTTAATTTTAATTAAAGTTTAAATAGCCACACATGCCCGAGGTCACAGCTTTAGAGTAGCCTTTGTTTCTGTCATTTCAGCAAAGGAGAGAGCCGAGAGTAGATGGAGATACAGCAGAGCAGCCAGTTAAGGCCCCTGCTCACCACGGCCAGAGGAGGGTTCAGCTTGTTAGTTTATTGTCGAGACAGTGGAACCGGAGCGATTTGGAAGTCAGTCTGGCCTTGCCACTTAACAGCTGCTGTGGCTTGGGGCAAGCAAAGTCATCTCTCTGAGCCTCAGTTTCTTCCTCTGTAAAGTGGGGATAATGATACCTTCCTCGAGACTCGAGTGCAGTGCCACCTGAGGGCAACGTCTGCAGACAGCAAGACCATCCCCTGCGGGCAACGATGACAGACATCTAGTTCTGAGCTTGTCTTCCTGCTCAGTGTCACCACAGGGTCGTCTCCTAGGAGTCAAGGGGCTGTGTCAGCTTTATTCTCTGGAGGTCAAATCAAAGGGCAGACCAAGGGGCTCTTGGGGCGGGGCGGACAGGGGGGGCAGGGGTTGTCTTCATCCCCACTGTGCTCTCTGGACAGTTAACTCCTGCAGGATCTCTGTCTGCTTCCTTCCGCCCGTTCTGGTCCAGCAGTCTGGTGCCTCTGTCTGGGTTATGTTAACCATCTTTTACTAGGAATTTTTGGGTCACTCTGAGGGGACACCCCCCTCCCCCGCCTCAGTCACTCCATCCTGAGCCCCGAGTGCTTGGGGGCCCCAACACACGTGTGAGATGCTGGGGATTTCCTTTAAAGCTGCCCTACCCGGAAATCCAGAAAGCTTGTTTAACGTGCAGATTCTGACTCAGGAGGTCTGGCCCCCCCCGCCCCCGCCCTGAGAGGCTGCGTGTCTTGTCATCTAGGGCGTTTCCTCAGCCTGGAGTTTTCAGGGCTCCTGAGGGTGAGAACTGCTGGTGTGACGTTGAGAA
Source organism: Cephalophus harveyi (assembly GCA_006410635.1). NCBI lineage: Eukaryota > Metazoa > Chordata > Mammalia > Artiodactyla > Bovidae > Cephalophus > Cephalophus harveyi. The sequence continues at coordinate 376,960 of SJYT01083407.1, read as the reverse complement.
TCCAGGATCTGTAGCGGAGAGGGCTTCCTGCCCTGCAGCGGGACAGGGAGAGGCCTCTCCACCTTCCTTAGGGAGACGGCCCCTGAGAGGGTTCCACACGGAAGTTCTGACGGGTCAGCAGGGCATTGTGGTGAGTGCGGGATGAGTGTGGCCTGGAGGGAGGTTCTGGTCAGAGAACTAAACGCCCAGACCGCGGGTGATGGGCCTGTGCTGCCTGAGGTTTGCAGGATTTTTTTTCCCTTTTAATTTTACCATAACTTCAGGCTTACAGAAAAATCCCAAGAATAGAACAAAGAACTTGTTTTTACTCTTCATCCACGTTCTACATGTGAGTGTGTGTGTTTCTGAATTATACGAGAACAGGTTGCAGCTAGGACACTCTTTACCTCCCCAAGCTTTGGTGGTATAACTCCAAAAAATACAAAGGACAGTCTCTCCTAGAATCACAGGGTGGTTACCTGACTCAGGAACTTCAGTCAACCCAGTGACGTCACCTCAGGCCTCATTCCGATTCAAATTTCACCAACTGTCCCAATATTATTCTTCTAAACAAAATGACATTTAGGATCACAAGTTGCCTCTGGTGGTTCTCTCTCCCCTAAGCCGCTCCTCAGCCGCTCCTCAGCCTTTCACAACACTGACCTCTTTGAAGAGAAAGAGCCGGTCATGTTACAGATGCTCTCTTGGTTTGGCTCTGTCTGATGTTTCCTCAGATTAGACTCAAGTCATGCATTCTCGGCCAGAATTTTAGGGAAGGGATGCTGCTTTCTGCTCAGTGCATCGTATTGAGAGAATGTGAGGGCAGTTTCTTGGTTTGGGAGATTGTAAAGCAAATTTGGGTTATAAACACTCCCAGTGAGAAGGAGAATTAAGACCCAAGTAGTGGGATGGGATGAATTGAGAGAATGAGATTGACATATATACACTATTGATACTCTGCATAAATGGATAACTAATGAGAACCTACTCTGGATACTATGATACTATTGATACTGTGCATAAATGGATAACTAATGAGAACCTACTCTGGATACTATGATACTATTGATACTATGCATAAATGGATAACTGATGAGAACCTACTCTGGGGCACAGGGAACTCTACTCATTGCTCATTTGTTGAGGTTTAGTCGTTCAGTCGTGTTTGACTCTCTTGTGACCCCATGGACTGTAGCCCACCAGGCTTCTCTGTCCATGGGATTTTCCAGGCAAGAACACTGGAGTGGGTTGCCATTGCCTTCTTCAGGGAACTTCCCAACCCAGGGATTGAACCTGAGTCTCCTGTATTGGCAGGTGGATTCTTTACGATATCCTAAATGGGAAGAAATTTTAAAAAGATGGGATATGTGTATACATATGGCTGATTCACTTTGCTGTACAGCAGAAACTAACACAACATTGTAAAGCAGCAATACTCCAATAAAAATTAATTTTAAAAAGAGAAGCAAGAAATCAAAAGGACGCATACAGGGAAGCTGATGTGGTTTGTTCAAGCATCTGCGATTAACTCAGATTTTTGAAGGATGGAGCTGAGGTCCAAAGGCGGAGGACTCAAGTCAGAGAGGCAGGAGATAGAATAATGAAAAGCTAACGCCCAGAATGAGCTGAGGCTACAAAGAATGCTGGAGGCAACCACGTGGGCTTTGGAATTGCTTGCTTAAAAAAACATAAATTTGCTTTTCTGTCAATAAAAAAATAGAATGTGCCTATTGTGGAAAATCCTGAAAGCTTAAAGAAGAAGATAGCTACTCCCTGAGTCCTAAAGCCAGCTGGAACCGCTGTAAATATTTTGGCTCCTTTTCTGCCAGTTTCCAGAAGGAGCTCGATTCTGCTTGGAGCAAGAATCGAGATAAAGAAGAGCCAAGTCTTGTCTGCCCCCAAAATAAGGATATTCTGTCACATGCTGCAACATAGATACACCTTGAGGACGTTATGCTCAATGAAAGAAGCCAGTTACACAAGGACTCCACCTGGTGTCATGCCGGCGGGGGCTGGTGAGAGGGCTGCCTGTGTGTCCACATCCCTCAGGGGCGCTTCTGTGAGCTGGGAGGAGGAAACCGAGTCCGGGGAGGCTGGGTGCAGGTTTGGGACCCAGAGCCACTGCCTCGTTCTTTGCAAAACTCAGAGGCTCATTCCAAAAGTTTGGGCCTAGTCAAATACATCACTGATTTGTAAAAACGAAAGCGGGGAGGCAGGGTCTGTGATGGGGCAGGTCCCAGTTTGAGATTAAGCTCTGCACACTTAAATTCAGGCTGGAGAGGCTGGAGGGGGGCGCAGGCAGGGAGCTTATGTCACCCAAAACAGCCTTCACAACTGTCTGACCAGGTGGCTATTTCTATTTTTTTTCAGATGGGTCCTTCTCATTTTTGTTTTACAAACAAGGAAATCAAAACTCAAATGTAGGTGACGTGTCAGACTCCATAAGCTCCCTACCCAGGTCCTTGGTCATCCAGAGGTCACCCCGAGAATCACATATGGCTGATGACTTCCTGTATTTCTGCACAGAGGTGTCCTCTGATCCTCTGAGGGTTGAGCAAGTTAATGCCCTCAACCAAGAAATTGATGGTAAATACCCCAATTTGTTTGCTTCTTGCTGAGACAATTTTTTTTTATTATGATAAAAGCACACATACCATCTTAACCGTTTTTGACTTTGCAGTGTTACTGGTAGGCACTTTGTTATGCAACAGATTTCTAAAACTTTTCATCTTGCAAAACTGAAACCATGTGCCCACTGAATAGCTCGTTCCCCTCCCCCAGCCCCTGATAACCACCATTCTACTTTCTGTTTCTATGAATTTGACTACTTTAGATACTGCGCTTAAGTAGAATCATGCAGCATTTGTCCTTGTGTGACTGGCTTCTTTCATTTAGCATGAAGTCCTCAAGGTGTATCTATGTTGCAGCATGTGACGGAATTTCCTTATTTTTTAGGCTGGAAAATATTCCGCCATATGTATATATCACATCTTGCTTATCCATTCATCCACCGATGGACACCAGGGTCGCTTCCACCTCTTGGCTGTTGTGAATAATACTGCTGTGAACATGTGTGTGCAAATACCCCTTCAAGATCCTGCTTTCAATTATTTTGGATGCATACTGAGAAGTGGGATTGCTGGTCATATGGCAATTTTAAGTTTCTGAGGAAACGTCATAGCATTTCCCACAGAAGCTGCACCTTCTTACTGAGGAGATAATCGTGGGTCCCGGAGGGACTGGTCACCATGGTAACCTGCTCACAAATGCTCTCCTTCTGTTGGCCGTCTTCTCTTCCTTTCTCACCTCCGCACTCTCCTACCTGTGTTTCCTGGAGTCCAGGTAAACTACAGGCACCAGGTCTTTATTGCAGAGTCTGCTTCTGGCTGGACCCTCAACTAAGGCCTGTCACTCGCCTGAGACTACGCAGTTAGTAAGTGGCTCATCTGAATATCTACTGCTGTATAATAAGCCATTCCAAGACTTGACTGCTTCAGTTCAGTTCCGTCGCTCAGTCGTGTCCAACTCTTTGCGACCCCACGAATTGCAGCACGCCAGGCCTCCCTGTCCATTACCAACTCCTGGAGTTCACTCAAACTCACGTCCATTGAGTTATTCAGCCATCTCATCCTCTGTCGTCCCCTTCTCCTCCTGCCCCCAATCCCTCCCAGCATCAGAGTCTTTTCCAGTGAGTCAACTCTTTGCATGAGGTGGCCAAAGTACTGGAGTTTCAGCTTTAGCTTTGGTTCTTTAACCAAAGAACCAATGTTCTTTGGTTCATTCCTTCCAAAGAACACCCAGGACTGATCTCCTTTAGAATGGACTGGCTGGATCTCCTTGCAGTCCAAGACAACAATTTATTGTCATTTGTGGTCCTGCCCATTGTCTGGGCTCGCTGGGTGGTCTTCATTTGAGGTCTGCTGTGGCTGCAGACAGATGTTGATGGGACTGGAGGCATCTGAAGGCTCGACAGGGCTGGCCATCTGGAAGCTGTCGGCCACTGCAGCCACAAGTGGTCTCTATGTGGTGGGTTTGCTCACAGCCCAGTAGCTGGCTTCAGAGAGAAGCATTCCAAGAAGGAATATTCCAAGAGGCAGGAACAGGAAACTGCCAGCCCAGCGGAAGAGGCCCAGTGTCTTTCCCACTACATTTCTCTGTGGGAGAAAGCACAGTATAGGCTAATCCAGATGAAAGCGGGTGGAGAAATGGACTCCACCTCTTGACAGGTTCAGGAAGAGCATTGGGGCGGGAGAGATTTTGGTGTCCGTCTTTGGAAAGTACAGCTGGCCACAGTGATGGGGTCAGGGTTCAGACCCAGGGAGTCCAAACTGAGAAATCATGACCTCAACCTCGAGCCTGCCTCCACCTAAGAGGTGCATTCTAGGGAGTCCTGATGTTTCCAGGGGGCTGGAGAACCAGCAATAATGGCAACCCTGAGAAATGCTGTTTTGATTTATTATGACCCCAATTTTATGTTCAGAGGGATGTGGTCTGGGGAAGTAGAGTTCTCCAGTGGATTGATAAAAGTAGAGACAGTGGTAATCTTGAGGTTAACTTTAGGAAAATGATATACAGCAGAGAGTGCTGAAGCTTCTTTGTAAGCATCAGGAAGGAGTGAAGTGACTGTGTGGTGGGAAAACTTGGTGGGGGTGAGCTGAATAATCCTCCCACCCCACTGAGAAATCAGATCCTAATCCCTGGACCTATTAATGTTGTAAGGAAAAGAAGTCTTGGCAGATGTAACAAGGATCTTTTTATTTTTTCAAAATTATTGAAATATGTATTTTTATATAAAAATATTATATGCTTTCATGTTCTATAATTATCTCCTCATCTGCTATGACAAGGATTTTGAGACATTATCTTGGATTATCTGCCTGAACCCTAAATGCCATCGTGTGTGTCCTTATAAGAGACAGGCAGAGGGAGACCTACACACGGAGAGGAGAGAGTGGATTGATGACAGAGCAGAGAAGGACTGAAGATGCCGGACTTGGATGCTGGAGGGATGCAGCCACAGCACAGGAAGGCCAGTGGGCACTAGAGCTGGAGGATATGAGGGACCAGCTCCATCCCCAGAGCCCTCAGAGGGAGAAGAACCCTGCTCACACCTTGGCTTGCATCCAGTGATACAGATTTCAGATTTCTGACCTCTGGAACCTTGAGAGAATCTATCTCTGTTGTTTTAAGCCACCAGCTTTGTGGCACTTTGTTACAGAGGCTGCAGAAGCTAAAACACAAGCTAAGATCACTTTGTTTGCAGACAGGCTGGTGAGTAGCATGCATGAGCTGTATCCACTCAGCATTCAGATAATGGATTGGCAAACTCACTTCCCTGGTGGCTCAGACAGTAAAGAATTTGGGTGCAGTGTGGGAGACCCGGGTTCGATCCCTGAGTCAGAAAGATCCCCTGGAGAAGGAAATGGCAACCCACTCCAGTGTTCTTGCCTGGAGAATCCCATAGACAGAGAAACCTGGTGGGCTACAGTCCATGGGGTTGTAAAGAGTCAGACACGACTGAGAGACTAACATAAACTCATTAATAATCAGAGTATCTCTGGGGGATTTATGGCAGGCTGCACAGCTCTCTGCAACATGTTTGTCATGAAGGGGTCTCTGGCCCCAGGCAGTGGTGGGGTCTGCAAAGAAGGGCCAGAGCGCTCTGGAGTTAGCTCTGCCCAGGTCACTGTTTCAATCAACGTTACAGACGCAGATGGTGAGAGACTATAGCACCGGATATGAAGGTGATACAACGTTGGAGGTAAGAGTGAAAGTGGTCCCCAAGCTGAGATGAGTTAGTTCAATAGCTTGGCACTTTATGGTGTTTTTTTTTTTTTTTTTGCTGTACTGCACAGCATGAGGGATCTTATTTCCCCCATGAGGGATTGAACCAATGCCCCTAGCATTGAAAGCTCAGAATCTTAACCACTGGACCCCAGAGAAGTCCCGCAATAGCTTGGAACTTTAGAATAAAGCTAAGATGGAACAGATGAGACAGAAGGTTAGATTTTCAGAAGAACCCATTGCCAAGCACAGAATGGGTTGAGGAGTTCTGGACAGGCAGTAGTTTCTTTGGATAGGAGCTCAGGGCTCTATTTGTCAAGAGTACTGTATGGGTGGTTTTTTTTTTTTTTAGAAGAACAGGATTTGGGACACTTTGTGGGAGGGCAGTGTCCAGTTCTTGGGGGGCATGGGGAAGGTCCTAGGCACTGACTGCTGGTTGGAATGTCTGGGATAACCCTTACATTTTTAACATTTCTTTCTTTTTTTTACAATGAGGGGCAGGAAGTAAGGAATCAGGAAACAAGTGTGCTGGGTCATTGACCCTGTCCATCCTCTCCCTTTCACCACTCTGCATCGTGCCCCTCCCCCCTTCAAACTTTACCACCCAGAACATGAAGCTACATAACACCGTGTAATGTGTAATAAAATATAGTCGCCTAAAGCAACAAGAGTCGTTCACTGTCTCACCATTTCTATGGGTCTGGAATTCAAGAGTGGCTTAGCCGTGTGGTCCTGGCTCAGGGTCTCCTGTGAGGTTGTCATCAAGGTGCAAGGTCTACACTCATCTGAAAGCTTGACTGGGGTTGGAAGACTGGCTTCCAAGACGGCTCACTCACATGGATGAAGCGCTCATGCTGGCCGTTGGCAGGAGGCCCCAGATCTTTACCCCACAGACTCTCCACAGGGCTGCTTGGGGGTCCTCAGCATGTGGCAGCTGACTCTCCCCAGAGCCACGACCCCGGGGAGAGCAGGTGGAACCCACGAGGTCTATCATGACCTAGTCACATCCTGCCACTTCCGAAACTGATCCCACAGGTCAGCCCTAGGAAACGTGGTGGGGGACCCCTTGCCAGGAAGAGTGGGGGTCCATTTGAAAGTTTGGTTACCACGGGAGCAGCAGGACGGGATGCCGTGTGGCTGGAAGGTGATCAGGAGCTGGAGGGTGTGATGAAGTCCTCCCCCACTCGGGTTGGCCTAGTTCCAGCCCAGCTCCAGGATGGAGATCTCTGCTTCCCCGTTCAGCCAGTGGTGCTTCTGCACGTGCCAGGAGGGATTGACGGCTTCCTTGGAGCCCTGCCAGGACACGGTCCACAGAGCAGGCCTTCGGGTGAGGGTGAAGCACCGTGAAGACAAGAACCATGGAGCCGCTGGCAGGAGACAAAGGCTTCCACTGAGGGGATGTGACACAGGGAGCCAGCCAGTCCACGGCCACCACTGTTGTCAGGAAACAACAGGCATTTCAAGAAGGCACCAGAGGTGCAGCTGAGCAGTCAGTGACCTGCCACCGTGGCCCGCGTGCCCCCCCCACTCTGCCGTCTCAGAGGCTGTGCCAAGGTCCCTGGGATTTGTCTCAAAAGGTCAGTTGTTCAAAAGGGCTCTTTAAATCTGCAGTGTCTTCTGGGCTTCCTGCATGCTGTCCTGCCCAGTTCAGGGTGGCGCTTCTCTATCGTCTTCCGTCTGTGAAACGCAGTTACCCATGCGCGTTAGGTGAGAAGAGACAGGGAACCAGGAGAGGGTTTGCATGAGACTGTTTGGAATGGCCGTGCCAGCACATGGAGGTTCTGTCTGTGTCTGGGACTTCTAGCTGAGGCCGGGTGTCCAACAGGGAGCTGGTGGACGTGCTGTGCCAGGAGCAGTGGCGGGGGACCTGGACTCAGCTGCAAGTCTGCTGGCCAGGGTGCTGTGGGCAGCTTGGGCCTTGGCATTGAGCAGAGCCGCCAGCTGGATGCTGGTCTGTCTCTGTAGGTGTCATGCGACACAACGTTACAGATGAAGCACCACTTGGCAATGACGTCTCCTAAGTGCTGAGAGCACAGGAGGAAATTCCATCACAAGGACTTTCCCCGGGAAATGTTCATTGGCTGCCTGGTCACCCAAGGCGGGGGCTCACGTGGCTGGCCTGAGTGTCCCTGATGGAGCATCAAGAGGGAACATCTGTGGGAAAGATTGTGCTGTGGTTAGTCGCTCAGTTGTGTCTGATTCTTTGTGATCCCATGGACAGAGGAGCCTGTGGCCCACCAGGCTCCTCTGTCCATGGGATTCTCCAGGCAAGAATACTGGAGTGGGTTGTCATGCCCTCCTCCAGGGGATCTTCCCAACCCAGGGATCAAACCCAGGTCTCCAGCACTGGAGGCAGATTCTTTACTGACTGATCCACGAGGGAAGCCCAAGAATACTGGAGTAGGTAGCTGTTCCCTTCTTCAGGGGATCTTCCCAACCCAGGGATGGAACCCAGGTCTCCCGAATTGCAGGCAGATTCTTTACTGTCTGAGCCACCAGGGAAGATTGTGCTGGTCAGGCTTAAAAATAACACATCAAAGTGGAAGGCTGCCCGAAATATTCTCGCAAACTGTTGGGGACGACAGACTGGTGTTTCAATCAGCATTCAGCTGCTAAGGAATGGGGTGAGCTTTGCATATCAACTTGTGCCTCCGTGGGATGGCTGGCTGGCTTCCTGGCCTTCCAGCATCTGCCTCCTTTTTCCTCAGTCTCTAATTTTCTTCTGGGAAAACTGTTTGCCCTCTCCCCACTCAGATGCCATCAAACACCGCTAGAGGGGACCTTTTCCAGAAGTGAGCGTCACTCAAAGCCCACCCATGAGTGTGCCCTGATTTGGTTTACCTGGATGTTGGAAGTGCTGAGTCAGTTGAATTGTCCATAAATGGAACTAAAATTTACTTGCAAGGAGGAAGTTTGTTATTTTCAAGATAACTAGTTAGCAATGTTTGTAAAATCAAAAAAGCATTTAGTTGTGCAAATAACTACTCCCTTTTCACTAAATTCATCATTTCTAATTGCACTGCGCACTTTCAGATCTGTTGTGAGCATGTATCTCCCACTGCTCCTCCTCTCTGCCTGTGCCCCGCCCAGGCCCCCACACCCTGGTCCCTGTCTACTCTAACCTGTGTCCAAGGATGCTGGACATTTAAGCCAGGACCTCCTGTTTTCAGCAGGGTCCATCCAGGGGGGTGGTACGTGCAGGGTAGGAGAAGGGCAAGGTCTGGATATTGACCCCCCACCCCCCAGCTCCTTCCTTTCTGGGTCTGCATAGGTCAGGGACCTCCCTTCCCTAAGGTCCCCTGCTCCTGTCCAGGACCTCATGTGGGTCATTCTCTCTGGATTGTCTGGGAAGGACCCCCGATATTGCTCACCCCAGGATTTTGCCTAAGTCGGCACTGAATTTTCCTGCACCTTTGTCAACAGTCTGCTTATCAAACTCCCCTCAGATTGCCCTATTTGAGTGCCCTCTGCGCCCCCAGGGATGTGCCTGACACGGTATTTGAAACTGTATTTTGTGCAAACTCCGGGAGTTGGTGATGGACAGGGAGGCCTGGCGTGCTGCAATTCATGGGGTCGCAAAGAGTCGGACACGACTGAGCGACTGAACTGAACTGAACTGAAAAAGTTCTGGGTGTCCTTTTCCTCTTTTGAAAACCTTAGCAGGGATGCGCATGTGCGTGCTCAATCGAATGGCTATTGTCTGAACTTAAAGAGCAGAGGTGGCCTGGCCGGGAGGAGACCAGAGTAGTTTTGTGTTTTCTTCAGTGTAAGGCTCAACAGTGTTTTAAACGTCATGGCTGCTGGGGAACATGGACCAAATGGGATGATGTTGTGCCCCAGGGGTCTGTCTCCGGAGAGAACATCAGGGCAGGACTGGAGGACAGGGTGGCGTGCTTGCACCGCACCGTCTCATGAGCTCCAGGCGGAAGCCAGGACAAGGGCTGGGGATGGAGCGAGGCAGTCAGGATGGAGAGGAAGGCAGTGTCTGCTTCTGAAGGGACCCTGAACTTCCCTGGCGGCCTAATGGTTAGGACTCCACATGCTCAGTGCTGAGGGTGCTAGATTCAATCTCTGGTCAAGGAACTAAAATCTCATAAGCTGTGCAAGCGAAAAAAAAAAAGGATCCTAGGAGAGGACTCTAAAAGGACTTGTGCTCCAGACACTGGTGACAGTTACTGCAAAAACACCCTGGGGTTAGGGTATAAAGGTCAAGGGAGTAAAGGTTAGCAGGACACCCAGAAGATGTGGGGCCATGTGGCTGCAGAGCAGAGGAACATACAGCAAGGTGGGCGAGGCACCTGGTGATCAGTGAGCAGAAGCAGGCTCCCCCCGTACATGTGAGTCGTTTTTGTGCAATAACGCCTATATTTATTGAGAGTGAAAGGACTGGTGAGCTGGAGGGGAGGCTTAGCTGGGTGTATGTGAGATGCAGCAGAGAAGGGAGAAGGACAGAAAGACAAAAGGAACCAGTCATAGACCCTGGCTCGGGTTCCTCCATCACATCGGGGGCCCCAGGGTCCTCTGAGAATTTCCTCTTCCTCAAGTGGGTCTGAAGAAGGGTCTGTCACTTGTCGTTTTGAGATCATCGAGATGTTAGCATTGCTATCGTCACACCCGTTTTCCAGACATGGAAACAAAGGCTGGAGTGGGATGCCCTGCTGGCCTCCACTCTGTCAGGACAACAACAGACCAGCAGCAACTCAGTGGGGGTCACTAAGGACATTTTCCCAATGGAGAGGCTGTTCACAGCCAGGTGGGGAGAGTGGAGAGAACCGCAAGGGCTGATGAGGTGTCCACTAGCAGCGCTGGCGAGCAGGGCTCAGGGAGAGGAGCTCCAGTCGCTGGCTAGCTGGGGGACAGGGGTGGATCAATGCCTTGAGCCCTCCCTGCATCTCCTTCCAGTCTCCCCAAGGCTGTATCCACCAGGAAGAGGGGGACCAGACCCCCAGGCAACACAAGCCCTCACTTCAATTGCTCTTTGTGACCCCATGGACTGCAACGTGCCAGGCTTCCCTGTCCTTTACCGTCTCCTGGAGCTTGCTCAAACTCATGTCCATGGAGTCAGTGATGCCATCCAACCATCTTGTCCCCTGTCGCCCCCTTCTCCTCCTGCCTTCAATCTTTCCCAGCATCAGGGTCTTTTCCAATGAGTCAGTTCTTCATATCAGGTAGCCAAAATATTGGTGCTTCAGCTTCAGCATCAGTCCTTCCAATGAATATTCAGGGTTGATTTCCTTTAGGATTAACAGGTTGGATCTCCTTGCAGTCCAAGGGACTCTCAAGAGTCTTTTCCAACACCAGAGTTTGAAAGGATCAATTTTTCAGAGCTCAGCTTTCTTTATTGTCCAACTCTTACAACCATACATGACTACTGGAAAAACCATAGCTTTGACTATATGGACCTTTGTTGGAAAAGTAGTGATTCTGCTTTTTAATAAGCTGTCTAAGTTTGTCATAACTTTTCTTCCAAGGAGCAAGCATTGTCTTTTAATTTCGTGGCTGCAGTCACCATCCACAGTGATTTTGGAGCACAAGAAAATAAAGTCTGTCACTGTTTCCATTGTTTCCCATCTGTTTGCCATGAAATGATGGGATCCTATGCCATGATCTTAGTTTTTTGAATGTTGAGTTTTAAGCCAGCTTTTTCACTCTCCTCTATCAGCTTCCTCGAGAGGCTCTTAGTTCCTCTTTGCTTTCTGCCCTAGCGCTGAGCTTTCCAGGGCTTGGGGGGCAGGGCAGGTCCTAAGCCTGCAGGGCCTTTCTGGAGAAGCCAGTGAGGGTGCTCAGCCCTGGCTGTGGTGTCCAGGTACCCAACACTCAGACCTTCTCTCCCCGTCCCTCCCTTCCAGGTTCTACTTTCTTTCTTCCCACCTCCCCCACTGCCGAAAACAGGGGGAGGGGTCTACAGAAGGTTTCTCCTCACTCCAAGGCACCCCTGCCTGATGTCTGACAGATGGGGGACAAATGTTTTTCATGTGTGAGGGAAACGGGCTGAGAGGAGGCCTGGGATGAAGTTCTGTGCCAGAGGGACCCACGCCAGCCCAGTGCAGGCAGGTATTTGCCAGATGATGCCCCAGCACAGGGAGAGATGGCAAGGAGGCTGGAAGGGGAGGTCACAATGCATTCGTGGGCAGTTCCTATGGGGCACCTGGGGACCCTATCCTGCTGGGACCACCTGAGGAAGCAGGGGGGATGTGCCCCAGAATTGTCCTGCTGGGAGAGGAAGCTGCGGGAAGCATCCAAAGGCTCCTGACCCTTGTGGGTGGAGGTGGCTCCTGGCGGCATCAGACCTCATCGCCCCCAGACATCATCGCCCCCAGACCTCATCACCCCCATTCCGTCTGTCCACCTTCACCCGCAGCTGCTGTCTGAGCACCTTCAGCTGGAGCAAGGAAGCCCTGCGGGTGCTCAAGGTGGAGGCCCAGCCTTCAGGTCAGTGGGTTCGGAGGAGGTCCACCTACTGAGTGCCTGCTGTGTGCACTTGGGCGGCCAGGGACAAGGCACCTGCTGAGGTCGGCACCGGCCTGGAGATGCTGCATGGAGCTGGGCTTGCAGCAGGCGCCCAGTATGAAGTCTTGGAGTGAAGGGTGCTTGCAGCAGGGGGAGTCTTGGGGAACGTGGAGGAGACGTGTTGAAGGGTTGAGAGGGGCTGGGCATGGACTCAAGGGGTCTCTGGTTCGGTGGAAGCACAGGTTTGCCAGTGGAGCGCGGCAGGGAGGAGGCAGCAGGGGAACGCGGGTGCCCGCTGGACAGGCTGGCTGTGTGCCGCTGGTCTTCACTTCCATCTCTGGGGTCCCGTTCAGCTGGGCTGGAGGGTGTGGACAGCTAGTGGCTGGAACCGGTTAGCAGAGAGTTCGTGGAGCCCTTAGCCCAATCCATAGCCCGAGGACCGTGCGGGAGCCCCTGCCCACGCCCTGGTCCCTGCCCTCCCCTCACAGACCGGCCTTTGTACTGCTGGTCTGACACAGGCTCTCCTTGTGGCCAGAGTCAGGGCGCTGAAGCAGGTTTTCCGTGAGCAGGTGGATGAGGTGGTCACAGGGCCCCAGGGAGACCTGACCAGGGGGATGGAGGGCTGGGCTGGGGGCTCCCAGGGTGTGTCTGAGGGTTCCCAGGAGAAGGTGCCACACCGTGGGTGGCTGCTGCTTCCAAAGGGCTCACTCTCTCCCGGGGCAGGAGGCTCTCCTGATGCCCCCTTGCAATTAAAGCAGCTCAACAACCCCCACCCACCATGAACGGGGCTGTGGGGCTTGCACACTCCAAAGGGCAGCCTTCCAAGACTCAGGTACGGAATGTTTCTCACGCTGGCCCTGGGGAGACGCCTGGTGAGCTGATGGTCCGTGAGGGTCCCTCACTCAGCCTCCTAAGGCCACAATCAGTTCCTCCTGGACCATTTTTTCTGGCTGCCTCGCCGGCTATTTCCCAGATGGTCTCGCCAGGCTGGGTGGGCCTCATATAGACCCTGTGCTCACCAGAGTCTCACGCTTGGCTTAATGCTCTGCTATCAGCATCTTGAAATTCTTCATGATTTTTGAACAAGGAGCTCTACAATTTGATTTTTCCCTGGCTCCATAAATGATGTCACTTCTCCTGTCTCAGGGCTCAGGAGAAAATAGAAATGCCCTGAATTACTCAGGAGAGGGTCCCCAGCTTACCCACCCTCTTAAAGCTCCTCCTGTTCCTGAACTCAGGGTGAGGAGGGCACAGTTGTGGGCATTTTGCAAGTGTCAGTTTACTCCAAGAAATATCTTTAAAGAGAATTGCTTCACGAAAATGATACATGCTTATTGTGAAAATTTTAAACAATACAGAAAGTGAAGAAAAAGTGAAAGGGAAAGTTGCTCAGTCGTGTCCAACTCTTTGTGACCCCATGGACTGTATGTAGCCCACCAGGCTCCTCTGTCCATGGAATTCTCCAGGCCAGAATACTAGAGTGGGTAGCCGTTCCCTTCTCCAGGGGATCTGGGATCGAACTGAGGTCTCCTGCATTGCAGGTGGATTCTTTACTGTCTGAACTACCAGGGAAGACCAAGTGAAGAAAAAAATAATTCAAATTCCATCACAGAAAAGTGCCTTTATTGGCATTTTGGTGAACATTTTCATGGCACTGTGTATGTATGTGTACATTTATATACTGTCTAAGCTCAGACTACTGTAACAAAAATAGCACAGACTGTGTGGTTTAGACAATAAACATTCATTTCTCACAGTTGCAGAGGCTGGGAGGTTCAAGATCAGACAGCCCGAAGATTTGGTGTCTGGCAAGGGCCCAGTTCTTGGCTGGAGATTCCAACTTCTCACCGTGTCTTCACCTGGTAGAGAGGGAGCTCCATATAAGGACACTAACTCCATGCTAGGGGCCCCACCCTCACGACCTCATCTAATCCTAATTACCTCCCAAAGGTCCCACCTCCTCATACCACCACATTGGGGGTTACAGGTTCAACATATGGATTTGGGCAGACATGCAGGATATAATATATGGGGTTTCCCTGGTGGCTCAGATGGTAAAGAATCTGCCTTCAATGCAGGAGACCCAGGTTCAACCCCTGGGTCGGGAAGATCCCCTGGAGAAGGGAGTAGCAACCCACTCCAGTACCCGTGCCTGGAGAATTCTATGGACAGAGGAGCATAATATATAGAGAGATATATGTTTATATTCATCTGTATATATCTACACACATTTCTGACATAATTAATATAATTAAGATCATTTATATAGATATTTATTGTTATTTTTACTTTACATTAAAGTTTCAGCTGTTTGAAGTCCAGGGCATATACATCTACTGCACTCATTTTTAACAGCTGTAGAGAATTCCACCGCATTTGTAAACCACTATAAATGACTGAGGGCTTCCCTGATGGCTCAGCGGGTAAAGAATCTGCCTACAAGCCAGGAGACATAGGAGACGTGGGTTCGGTCCTTGGTTTGGGAAGACCTCTTGAAGAAGAAAGTGGCAACCCACTCCAGTATTCTTGTCTGGAAAATCCCATGGACAGAGAAGCCTGGCAGGCTACGCTGAGGTCACAAAGAGTTGGACATGACTGAAGTGTCTAAACATGCATAAATGACTTAACCAGGATCCCACCCCCACAACATACATGTCAGCTGCTGCCAAACTTTGACTCTTAAAACAAGGCAGTGAGGATACCTCCTGGGTGGAGGCATCTGGGTTTCATGTTCTCCTGCTGTATAGACATAGGACTGGAACATTTTTCAATCTCCCCACCCCCACCCCTGACAGTAGGCAAATTAGATGGAGCATATTTTAACCTCTGGGGTTGAAGCAGTTGTTTCCAAATCTGACTATCTTTAATGTTCTAGCATGTGTCGAATATCACAATCCAATCTCATTTGTTCACTTGGCTTTTCACCTATGCCACTGGCTCCAGTGACTTCTTTCTCTGAATTTGAAAGACTTGTGTGCTTTTCTTAGTCTCTGGTGTCCCCCATGAGAAGGGACAGTGACAGTTCTCTGCTCTAGGAAAACTCACTCAGAGGGCATGTCACACTACAGCTCTGGGATCACCATCAGCAGCACTCCAGTCTCGCAGAAACAGATGTACAGTCAACACTCAACAAGCATCTTGGGAGTGGGTGAAAATGTTCACACATCCTTTTTTCTTTATTCCCCTCCCAAACATTTTATTATAAAAATTTTTTTTGAACATACAGAAAAGTTAAGTGAATTCTGAAAAAAGTTGAGCAAACATTCAAATACTTACCACTGGATGACATTTTGCTCTGTTTGCTTCACTGTGTATCTGTCCAGCTCTCTAACCATCAATCCATCTTATTTCTTTTTATACCTTTCAAGGAGAGTTGCAGGCTTCACCCCTAAACACTTCAGCTCATGTATCATTCTGTTGAATAATTACTTTACAGTTCATTTTTCTCAGGTGAAATTTACATGCAATGAAGTTTCTAAATCTTAAGTGCGCCATCTGCCAAGTTTTGGCAAAAGCATCTGCCTGTGTGAATCGGAACCTTGTCAAGGTTCAGACCATTGTCACTGTCACCCAGATGGTGCCCTCAAACCCCTTCCCGGTCCACCCTCCCCCACACTGCCCCCAGAGGCAGCCATGGTTCACATCTTTATTTCATCTTTGATGAGTTTTGCCTGTTCTTGACCTTCACATAAATGGTGTCCAACTGCAGAGACTCTTTTGAGGCTGACTTCTCTCACAAAGTAGAAAGAACGAAAAAGAAAGTCAAGTCGCTCAGTCCTGTCTGACTCTTTGCTACCGCATGGACTGTAGCCTACCAGGCTCCTCATTCCATGGGATTCTCACTCTGTGATAGTTCTGAAATCCGTCCACATTGTTGTGTGTGTTCATCCCTCACACTCTTTTGTGTCACTTAGCACACTTTCAAAGACCCTTAGTCCATTTCCATTTGACTTGATTTGTCCAGGGTTCCACTGCCAGTTAGAGGTGGGTGGTCAAGGTTTGTCTCTATGCCTCCAGGTAGGAATGTACCCCAAAAGTTATGGATGGAAGCTTCAATATCACGGTAATCTAAGTCTATGGCTTGACCAATAATGCTGAAGAAGCTGAAGTTGAACAGCTCTATGAAGAACTACAAGACCTGCTAGAACTAACACCCCCGAAAGATGTCCTTTTCATTATAGGGGACTGGAATGCAAAAGTAGGAAACCAAGAAACACCTGGAGTAACAGGCAAATTTGTCCTTGGAGTACAGAATGAAGCAGGGCAAAGGCTAACAGAGTTCTGCTAAGAGAACGTACTGGTCATAGCAAACACGCTCTTCCAACAACACAGGAGAAGGCTCTACACATGGACATTAACAGATGTTCAACACAGAAATCAGATTGATTATATTCTTTGCAGCCAAAGATGGAGAAGCTCTATACAGTCAGCAAAATCAAAACGGGGAGCGGACTGTGGCTCAGATCACGAACTCTTTATTGCCAAATTCAGACTTAAATTGAAGAAAGTGGGGAAAACCACTAGACCATTCAGGTATGACCTAAATCAAATCCCTTATGACTACACAGTGGAAGTGAGAAATAGATTTAAGGGACTAGATCTGACAGATTGCCTGATGAACTATGGACGGAGGTTTGTGATGTCGTACAGGAGATAGGAAGCAAGACCATCCCCAAGAAAAAGAAATGAAAAAAAGCAAAATGGCTGTCTGAGGAGGCCTTACAAATAGCTCCGAAAAGAAGAGAAGTGAAAAGCAAAGGAGAAAAGGAAAGATATATCCATTTGAATGCAGAGTTCCAAAGAATAGCAAGAAGAGATAAGAAAGCCTTCCTTAGCCATCAATCCAAAGAAATAGAGGAAAACAATAGAATGGGAAAGACTAGAGAGCTCTTCAAGAAAATTAGAGATACCAAAGGAACATTTCATGCAAAGATGGACTCGATAAAGGACAGAAATGGTATGGACCTAACAGAAGCAGAAGATATTAAGAAGAGGTGACAAGAATACACAGAAGAACTGTACGAAAAAGAGCTTCATGATCCAGATAATCACAATGGTGTGATCATTCACCTAGAGCCAGACATCCTGGAATATGAAGTCAGGTGGGCCTTAGGAAGCATCACTATGAACAAAGCTAGTGGAGGTGATGGAATTCTAGTTGAGCTATTTCAAATACTGAAAGATGATGCTGTGAAAGTGCTGCACTCAATATGTCAGCAAATTTGGAAAACTCATCAGTGTCCACAGGACTGGAAAAAGTCAGTTTTCATTCCAATCCCTAAGAAAGGTAATGCCAAAGAATGCTCAAACTACTGCACAATTGCACTCATCTCACACGCTAGTAAAGTAATGCTCAACATTCTCCAAGCCAGGCTTCAGCAATATGTGAACCGTGAACTTCCAGATGTTCAAGCTGGATTTAGAAAAGGCAGAGGAACCAGAGATCAAATTGCCAACATCTGCTGGATCATGGAAAAAGCAAGAGAGTTCCAGAAAAACATCTATTTCTGCTTTATTGACTATGCCAAAGCCTTTGACTGTGTGGATCACAATAAACTGTGGAAAATTCTCAAAGAGATGGGAATAGCAGACCACCTGACCTGCCTTTTGAGAAACCTATATGCCGGTCAGGAAGCAACAGTTAGAACTGGACATGGAACAACAGACTGGTTCCAAATAGGAAAAGGAGTCTGTCAAGGCCGTATGTTGTCACCCTGCTTATTTAACATATGCAGAATACATCATGAGAAACACTGGGATGGAGGAAGCACAAGCTGGAATTAAGATTGCCGGGAGAAATATCAATAACCTTAGATATGCAGATAACACCACCCTTATGGCAGAAAGTGAAGAAGAAATAAAGCCTCTTCATGAAAGTGAAAGAAAAGAGTGAAAAATTTGGCTTAAAGCTCAACATTCAGGAAACGAAGATCATAGCATCTGGTCGCATCATTTCATGGCAAATAGATGGGGAAAGATTGGAAACAGTGGCTGACTTTATTTTGGGGGGCTCCAAAATCACTGCGGATGGTGATTGCAACCATGAAATTAAAAGACGCTTGCTCCTTGGAAGAAAAGTTACGACCAACCTAGACAGCATATTAAAAAGCAGAGACATTACTTTGCTAACAAAGGTCCGTTTAGTCAAGGCTATGGTTTTTCCAGTAGTCATGTATGGAGTTGGAGTATAAAGAAAGCTGAGCACTGAAGATTTGATGCTTTTGAACTGTGGTGTTGGAGAAGACTCTTGAGAGTCCCTTGGACTGCAAGGAGATCCAACCAGTCCATCCTGAAGGAGATCAATACTGGGTATTCATTGGAGGGACTGATGTTGAAGCTGAAACTCCAATACTTTGGCCACCAGATGGGGAGAGTTGACTCATTTGAAAAGACCCTGATGCTGGGAAAGATTGAGGGCAGGAGAAGGGGACAACAGAGGATGAGATGGTTTGATGGCATCACCGACACAACGGACATGGGTTTGGGTGGTCTCCAGGAGTTGGTGATGGACAGGGAGGCCTGGGGTACTGCAGTTCATGGAGTCGCAAAGAGTCAGACAGGACTGAGCGACTGAACTGAACTGAGCTGAACTGAACTGTCTGGACCACACTGCCTCCTGGTTCCCTCCGCCTCCAGCCCCACCCACACTGCAGGATTTCTTGATGCCCTCTGCACCTTCCCCTCTAATTCTGCCTTCAGTCCACTGCAGGCCAGCCTTGGCTTCCGCTCCCTACCTCCGTGCAGTATTCAGCACAGTCTGCCCGTGCCTTCTAGAAACACCCTTCTCTGTTGCGTCTACTGCCCCAGTAGACTTTCCACCCACCTCCCTGGCTACTCTGACTCCGTTTCCTTGGCTGCCTCTCCCTCTCTGGATGACCTGCAAATATTGAGAGTCTTCAAGGTCAAGTTCAGGACCACTGTCTCTGCCCTCTCATGCTCCAGGTGGTCACGTCCAGAACCATTGCTTTAAATTCCATCCACATGCTGATAGGCCCCTAGTAGGTCCCTTCTTAAGCCCCAGACTTGTACAACCTCCCCATGGGGCTCAAATAAACACCTTCAACTTAACTGCCAGAAACAGAGCCCCTGGTTCCCCTCGCTAATCTGACCCTGCTCCATTGCCTTTGCTCACTCAGTGGTCCCACTAACCATACAATTGATGTAAGCCTGGAGCCTGGGGGATCCCGATTTCTCTGGCTCCTGCATCCAGTTCACGGCAATCCCCCAGAGCCTATCTCCTCATCAAATCCTAAATCTGTCCCTGTCTCTTCGTTCCCCACCCCAACAGCCCTAGTCCATGGAACACCTTATACTGCACCTTATTTCTGATTCATCTGAAATTCAAATGTAAATAGCATCTTGCATTTTTTATTCAGTAAGTCTGGCTGCTCCGCCTCCCAGGTGCCAAAGCTGGCCAGGGCCTCCTACTTGGTCTGACCTCACTTTGCCAAGAAGCTCCCTGTGCCTGCTCCCCGGCCTGCCTGGGCTCCGAGTGAACCAGGAGAGGCCTCTGCCTCCCCAGCCTGCAGCATTGGTGGGGGGAGAGGAGTCAAATCCCCCATCCCCACCCTCCTGAGATGTCTGCATGGCTCAGCCAGAGCCAGGCTTCCTTCTTTTCATTCCAGGTGGCCTCCTGCTCATGACTCTTGCCCCAGGGTTCTGATTTGAAGGATGGAGGGGACTGATATTTGTGAGGGTCCCAGCAGAGGGTCTGGCTCACCCAGTGCCCAATAAATGATGGCACCCCCTCATCCTCCTCGTGCCTGTGTGGACACTGCAAAGACAGGAAGATGAGGAAAGGATTCTTGGTGGGAATGGCCCTTGCTCTCTCCAACAGCTTTGTTTTAAATCACTACATTTAAACCATGTGTCGTGTTGAGGAGCCCTGTTTCAGGAAGTTCTAGGAGTCACAGGGACAAAGTCTGGTCTTGCAGCTAGCGGAGCAATGTTGGGGGTGTGGACACTTGTGTGCAGGCTCGCCGCGCCCACACAAGACAAAGTCCAGACCCTGCACCGGGCCTGTGGCCAGCCAGCCAGGCTTATCTGTCCAGCCTCTCCCCTCCCCCTCATCTCTGGTCTTCCAGTAAACTCCTGGAAGCTGAGCGAACTGGCTGTTTAGGATCTGAGAGAATACCCTTTTACTAAAACCCTGCTCTTGGGAAGATGTTACTTACTCTCTGGGCCTCTACTTTTCCATCAGCTGAATGGGGCTAAGGAATGCAGCCCGTCTCCCCAGCTGAGCAAATGAGACCTACCACACATCCAAGAGCTGACGATGCTCTCTGCCCATGTGAGCGGTCCTCCTTGGAGACCAGCTCCCTGACAGGGAGGTTTCCAGCTGCTCCCTGGGCCTTGCAGCTGGCTCCTCGCCTGTTTCTGTGGCTCTGTGTGCTTCCCTGTTGCCTTCAGCAGTGTGTTGCTAGGTGCCTCTGGACTCCGAGAGCTCCTTGATCTTCCCTGTTGCCTTCAGCAGCGTGTTGCTAGGTGCCTCTGGACTCCGAGAGCTCCTTGACAAGGAGCTGTGGTTTCCCCTGGCGGTGCCTGGCACACAGATGGTGTTTGATAAGTGCTTGATAAACAAGCACAGACCGTGGAATTCCAGTGCCTTTGTGGTATCTAGAAGACAGAGAGGGGCCCCTCTGCCTCCCCTCACCTCCTGCCTATTCTAGAGCAAAGCCTTAATTCCTGTCCCTGGAAACAGGACTTCCCCTGCCCCCCTTTTTGGTCAACCCTAAGTCAGAAGATATTAAGAAGAGGTGGCAAGAATACACAGAAGAACTGTACAAAAAAGAGCTTCAAGACCCAGATAATCATGATGGTGTGATCACTCACCTAGAGCCAGACATCCTGGAATATGAAGTCAAGTGGGCCTTAGAAAGCATCACTATGAACAAAGCTAGTGGAGGTGATGGAATTCCAGTTGAACTATTTCAAATACTGAAAGATGATGCTGTGAAAGTGCTAAAGTGCTGCACTCAATATGCCAGAAAATTTGGAAAACTCATCAGTGGCCACAGGACTGGAAAAGATCAGTTTTCATTCCAATCCCAAAGAAAGGTAATGCCAAAGAATGCTCAAACTACTGCACAATTGCACTCATCTCACATGCTAGTAAAGTAATGCTCAACATTCTCCAAGCCAGGCTTCAGCAATATGTGAACCGTGAACTTCCAGATGTTCAAGTTGGATTTAGAAAAGGCAGAGGAACCAGAGATCAAATTGCCAACATCTGCTGGATCATCAAAAAAGCAAGAGAGTTCCAGAAAAACATCTATTTCTGCTTTATTGACTATGCCAAAGCCTTTGACTGTGTGGATCACAAGAAACTGTGGAAAATTCTGAAAGAGATGGGAATACCAGACCACCTAACCTGCCTCTTGAGAAATCTGTATGCAGGTCAGGAAGCAACAGTTAGAACTGGACATGGAACAACAGACTGGTTCCAAATAGGAAAAGGAGTACGTCAAGGCTGTATATTGTCACCCTGCTTATTTAACTTCTATGCAGAGTACATCATGAGAAACGCTGGACTGGAGGAAGCACAAGTTGGAATCAAGACTGCTGGGAGAAATATCAATAACCTTAGATATGCAGATGACCCCACCCTTATGGCAGAAAATGAAGAGGAACTAAAAAGCCTCTTGATGAAAGTGAAAGAAGAGAGTGGAAAAGTTGGCTTAAAGCTCAACATTCAGAAAACGAAGATCATGGCATCTGGTCCCATCACTTCATGGGAAATAGATGGGGAAACAGTGGAAACAGTGTCAGACTTTATTTTGGGGGGCTCCAGAATCACTGCAGATGGTGATTGCAGCCATGAAATGAAAAGATGCTTGCTCCTTGGAAGAAAAGTTATGACCAACCTAGATAGCTATTAAAAAGCAGAGATATTACTTTGCCTACAAAGGTCTGTCTAGTCAAGGCTATGGTTTTTCCAGTGGTCATGTATGCATGTGAGAGTTGGGCTGTGAAGAAAGCTGAGCGCCGAAGAACTGATGCTTTTGAACTGTGGTGTTGGAGAAGACTCTTGAGAGTCCCTTGTACTGCAAGGAGATCCAACCAGTCCATCCTAAAGGAGATCATCAGTCCTGGGTGTTCATTGGAAGGACTGATGCTAATGCTGAAACTCCAATACTTTGGCCACCTCATGCGAAGAGTTGACTCATTGGGAAAGACCCTGATGCTGGGAGGGATTGGGGGCAGGAGGAGAAGGGGACGACAGAGGATGAGATGGCTGAATGCCATCACCGACTCGATGGACATGAGTTTGAGTGAACTCCGGAAGTTGGTGACTGGACAGGAAGGCCTGGCATGCTGTGATTCATGGGGTCGCAAAGAGTTGGACACGACTACCCTGATGCTGGGAGGGATTGGGGGCAGGAGGAGAAGGGGACGACAGAGGATGAGATGGCTGAATGCCATCACCGACTCGATGGACATGAGTTTGAGTGAACTCCGGGAGTTGGTGATGGACAGGGAGGTCTGGCGTGCTGCGATTCATGGGGTTGCAAAGAGTCGGGCATGACTGAGCGACTGAACTGAACTGAAGTCTCCTTGGGATGATGAAGCTCTGTATTCTGATTAGCCCCTTTCCATGCTGTACAAGATCAGCACTGATTTTAAGCCAGGCCCATTATTTGTGTTATTTTATTTGAGCTCCCCAACAACCTTATGGAGTGAGCACTTGTTACCATCATCCCCATTTTACAAACGGAGAAACTGGGGCCCAGAGAGATGAAGTAACTTCTCCAAAGTCACAGATCCAGCAAGCAGGGATTTGAACTCAGCCAGTCGGATGCTGGAGCGCATGCTCTTGAATCTCTGGGGGTTGGGTGTTGTGAGAGTGTGAGCACGAAGGCGGAGGCTGCTGCGGAGACCCGGGCACAGGAGCAGATGGAGGACCAGGGACGTGGAGGCAGGAGCCGGGGAGGAGTCGGCCGCGCCGGTGGGCGGGGCCTGACGGTGAGAGCCGCCGGTAGTGGGCGGGGCCTGACGGGCAGGCCCTCCCTGATCCCCGCGGGAGTCCGGGATGCTCGGAAAGCTGACTGACAGCGGCCTGCGGAGTGGGCCGGGCCAGGCAGGGCCGGACCGGAAGGGGGCCGGAAGGCCGGCTCCGCTACGTGGCGGCCTCGGGCAGGCTCGGCTCTCGCCACCAGCCAGCCCCGGGGCGGCGGGACTTCCCTAGCAGGCGCCTCCCTTCGGGTTTGCTCCAGCTCGAACTAGTGTTTATTTAAAGCTGGATTTAAAGGTCGCCAGCTGCAGCGAGAAGGCAATGGCACCCCACTCCAGTACTCTTGCCTGGAAAATCCCATGGATGGAGGAGCCTGGTAGGCTGCAGTCCATGCTAAGGGTCGGACACGACTGAGCGACTCTACTTTCACTTTTCACTTTCATGCATTGGAGAAGGAAATGGCAACCCACTCCAGTGTTCTTGCCAGGAGAATCCCAGGGACGGGGGAGCCTGGTGGGCTGCCGTCTATGGAGTCGCACAGAGTCGGACACGACTGAAGTGAACTTAGCAGTAGCAGCTGCACCCAAGAGGGTGCCCCACCCCCCACCCCCACACCTTGGTGATGGCTTCCCCTTCCTTCTCGACAGGTCAGCAGCCCAGCCGCAGTCCTGAGTCGCCTGAGGGCGATGGGCATCCCTCTGGCTGCAGCCAGGGCTGCTCCGAAGTCCGGAGCAGGTCAGCGTCCAGCGAGGGCGCGGGGCTGGGCGGGGTCTGGTAACAGTCGTATCCCCAGGACCTTGCACTGTGTATCTCGTAGGTGCACACAGGCATTTAATCTACATAACATAACCTGCAGGCATCTCTGGGATCGGTTTGAACTCCGACCCCACTGCTTACCGCCCAGGAGAGGACACTTACCACAATTTAGTCCTTTCTTTCTTTTTTTATTTTAATTGGAGGCTAATTACTTTACAATATTGTGGTGGTTTTTGCCATACAGTCACATGAATCAGCCATGGGTGTACATGTGTTCCCCATCCTGACCCTCCCTCCCCATCCCATTCCTCAGGGTCATCCCAGTGCACCAGCCCTGAGCACCCTGTCTCATGCACGGAACCTGGACTGGTGATCTGTTTCACATATGATAATATACATGTTTCAATGCTAGTCTCTCAAATCATCCCACCCTCACCTTCTCCCACAGAGTCCAAAAGTCTGTTCCTTACCTCTGTCTCTTTTGCTGTCTCTCATATAGGGTCATCCTTACCATCTTTCTAAATTCCATATATATGCGTTAATATTCTGTATTGGTGTTTTTCTTTCTGACTTACTTCAGGCCTTAACCTTTCTAAGCATCAGTTTGAAAGTGAAAGTTGCTCAGTCGTGTCCAACCCTTTATGACCCCATGGACTATACCGTCCATGGAATTCTCCAGGCCAGAATATTGGAGTGGGTAGCCTTTCCCTTCTCCAGGGGATCTTCCCAACCCAGGAATCGAACCTAGGTCTCCTGCATTACAGACGGATTCTTTACCAGCTGAGCCACAAGGAAAGCATCAGTTTACCATTCCAGAAATGGGGATAAGACGCTTATAAGGTGTTTTGAAGATTAGATCTAATATTTGTTGAGCACTTAGTGTCAGGCATTATTTTTAGGGCTTTGCTATTTTCACTCAACAGCGTATCAAGTTGTTAGGTCTCCTGCATTACAGACGGATTCTTTACCAGCTGAGCCACAAGGAAAGCATCAGTTTACCATTCCAGAAATGGGGATAAGACGCTTATAAGGTGTTTTGAAGATTAGATCTAATATTTGTTGAGCACTTAGTGTCAGGCATTATTTTTAGGGCTTTGCTATTTTCACTCAACAGCGTATCAAGTTGTTATAAGTTGTTGTTCCCTTTCTATGAGTGAGGAATGGACACTTAAAGAGGTTAATTTTCCCAAGGTCACACCATTTGGAGCCCTGGGCAGGGTTATCCCATTGTCCAGGCCAAGGTCCCCACCCTCCCCTGCCTCTGTTCCAGGAGGCAGGCGCCTACCATTCACCGAGATCCCCACAGTGGGAGCCCCCACCCCATAAGAAGAGGGTTGTCAGAGATGACAGCTGTCTTCCAGTCTCTTCTTGA
Source organism: Cephalophus harveyi (assembly GCA_006410635.1). NCBI lineage: Eukaryota > Metazoa > Chordata > Mammalia > Artiodactyla > Bovidae > Cephalophus > Cephalophus harveyi. Next base: position 351,668 of record SJYT01083407.1, on the reverse strand, counting down.
GACTAAATTGTGGTAAGTGTCCTCACCACAAAGTACACGTGTTCCTTTTTTAGACAGTTCAGGGACCACTCAGGGGCCCAGTGGAGCCATTATAAGGAGAAACCAGGAGAATATGGGATTAGAGCCTGTCCTGCTGGGCGGGTCCCAGAAGCCACCTCACCCAGTCCTCTGCGGTCTGTCCTGAGGTCACTGGGCTACGTGAGCTGGAGGTTTTGTGCGGCCGCGGATGGTCCCAGCCTCACACTCTGGGGATCGTCCATCAAATGTTCATGAGCTGGGGCAAAGCTGCTCACCCCCAAATCTGGTTACTGTCCCTGGGGGAGGGGATAGACACTGGCTAATTTAAAACAGAGCATCCCACCCGAGTGGCCTTTGGCTCCTGCCGTCTTCCAGCCCTGCTGGCAGCAGACCTTTTCTCCGTGGCATGATTTGCTGATGTGGCTGCTGTTGGGTGGAGGCGGGGGGCGGTGCGGGAGGCACCGTTTTCTGAGCATATGTTTGTGAAACTAAAACCCTGCCTGTGAGAACCCTCTGCACGTTGCAGCTGTGAAGAGACATGAGAGCAAGGCCAAGGGAGGCCTTTTGGTGGGACGGCTGGCAACCCTGGGAGGATCCAGCTCTGTCTGGGATCTGGCAGCCGTGGCTGCACCATGTCCCCTCACGTGGCCCTTTAGGGGAAATCAGGCCCCTGTCTTCTCTCAGTTTCCCCTTTTCCATCTCTTCCTCTTCGCTCTTCTCATCCTGATTTCCAGAAGAGAAGAAACACACCCAGGACTCAGGGGTGCACATGTGGCTGCTGGATTTCCTCGCCCTGCCCTACCCCCAGCCTGGGAGACGATGGTGCCCCTACATGGCCATTGGTTCCAGGCCTGGACTGGGGTGGTCTCCAGTGGGGTCAGGGGGTCCTGGGAGACATGGAGGCCCTTAAGGCTCAGCGGCCGTGCTCCTGTTAGGTGACGAAGGTGTCTAGCTCCACAGCGTTCTCCTCTCCACCCAGGGCCCTTCCCAACTCCAGAGGGACCCAGCCCCCTACAGCCCTCTCCTCTCCTGTTTTCAGTCAGACCCAGGGTTCAGATCGCTCTACTGCCTCTTCCTGTGTGACTCTGGGCCAGTCCCTTCCCATCTCCAAGACTCAGTTTCCCCATCCATAAAATGGGAAGTATCCCAGAGCCCACCTCACAGGTGGGGTAGTGAGGTTACACAAGCTCATGCCCAGAACCACCGAAAGCACTCTGAATATACCATGAATTTCCCCACTCACCAAATGATGCCGAAACAGGAGGCTGTTCATTTTCAAGAAAGTCGCACACATTCTTTCATGTAGTGGAGTGCTCTTAGTGATTAGTTTTTGAACAACGAGTGAGATATGCTGCCTAAAACAACCTGAATGGGTCCTTCTGGCCAAGGTCATCTGAGGAACCGCTTGAGAGGCGGTTAGCAAGTTTAACCCAGATTGGAACCGATCCTATGGCGTCATAGGCTCCAGTGCGAGTGTGCACAGATCCTTTGAGGACACTTAAGAACACGCAATCCATGGTTACAGGATGGGGATCAGGCAGGGACACCTCCGATGAATGGGACTGCCAGCTGCCCTAATGTTATGCAAATAGGTGCTTGAAGCTTGGATAAAAATGCCCATGAAAGCATCCTACAGATTTCAAAAATGTTGCATCGCAGAGAACCAAGAAGGGAGAGAAGAAGACGTGCTTAGACGACTCAGATGACTCAAAAGGTGGCTTTGACGATGGCAGAGGCCCTGAGCCCACAGGTGCAGTGGATGAGGTGGCAAAAATTGAGTGACAGGATAGGGTGACGAGAGCACTCTTCTAAAGTAACACGTTGTCACACATAACCTGTGATCATGACTTGCCAACCTCACAGATGGCAAGTAAGTTACTTGTTGAAAATAGATAATTAACTATTTCATTGACTGAAAGATTATCTTAAATACATTCAGTTAGGTCACACATCCTTTGGATATTTCAGTGGGGAAACAGGGAATTGTTACAGGAAGGGGGAACCCGTCCAAGGTCCTGAGAGTGGGCTCTTATCTAACACTCAGAAATGAATTGTCCGAGGAGACGTGCATACTGACAAAGCAAGAGGCTCTTTTGGGAAGGGGCGCCCGGGCAGAGAACAGCAGCGCAAAGGGAACCAGGAGAAAGGCTCTGCCACGTGGCTCACCGTCTTGTGTTTTATGGTGATGGGATTAGTTTCTGGGTTGTCTCTGGCCAATCCTTCTGAGTCAGGAGTCCTTCCTGATGGTGCTTGCATCCACTTAACCAAGATGGCTTCCAGCCAGAAGGACCCTGGGAGGTTGGTAGGACATATGGACTGGAGTTTCCTCTCTCCTTTTGACCTTTCCCGAATTCTTCCAGTTGGTGGTAGCTTGTTAGTTCTGTGTTTCTTACCGGGACCTCCTGTTGTAAAACAACTCATATAAAAGGTTACCGTGGTGTTTGGTCATAGCAGATCGTTTCAGCCAGTGGTTCCCCTAATAGAATCATCCTATTGGGGGGCTTGTTATTTGAGTCTCTCGGTGCCCCTTCACCCCACACATTCCCTTTCCAGAGGGGGCTCCCCTCTGTCTCTGTCACCCTTCCTCTGGCTGCCTGCCCTGGGGGTGGCTGCACATGCCAGGGAATTGACTACCCCCCCCACCCCCTCACCAGATGTGTATAAGAGACAGGGGCAGGGTTATCCCATTGTCCAGGCCAAGGTCCCCACCCTCCCCTGCCTCTGTTCCAGGAGGCAGGCGCCTACCATTCACCGAGATCCCCACAGTGGGAGCCCCCACCCCATAAGAAGAGGGTTGTCAGAGATGACAGCTGTCTTCCAGTCTCTTCTTGAGACTAAATTGTGGTAAGTGTCCTCACCACAAAGTACACGTGTTCCTTTTTTAGACAGTTCAGGGACCACTCAGGGGNCCTTCTAGATGTGTATAAGAGACAGGGCCCCCACAGTTCCCTGGAGGATTAAGTGCCAGGGGCCCCAGTGGTTACGCGCTTGACAACACACCGTTTATTGGCCAACTCCCATTCTCTGACTCATTTTCCCTCTCCCTTCCTGGTCCCTGCAGCCTTCCCTCCAAATAAAGAAGGTTGGCTCCATGTTTGTCTCAGGTCTTCTCCTGGGGAAATCCAACCTACGGCAAGTGCAGATGATGAAGGAGAGTGGTGGTTATCATCACCCATTGTTATTTTGATAAAAGCAGGAAAACGTGGTTCCTGCTTTGGGCCTCCTAGCCCCAGAGCTGGGGGAGACAGGCGAGGGGGTCTCTTTTAGGTCAGACTGAGGAGGGGGAGATCTGACTACATGTTTATCTCAAAGCAATCTCAAAGTAATTCATCCTCTCTCCCTCTCTCTCACTCAATTATATGCTTGAGCAGCTAAGCCCCAAATCGGTCCATCCAGAGCAATTAAAAGCTTCCTTTGCCAGGCCTTGGGGATTGATCTCTGATCAATGAGAAGAACACCGCAGCTGGAAAGCAGCCGAAACCAAGAACAGGGCAACTGTGTCCTGTTCAGATGAGCTAGGCCACCATTAAAATTTGTTTTTAAAAGTGCCTCTTATTTTCCAATAGGATGGGGGGTGGGGGGAATGTCATACAAATGACCAGAAATGTCTCATTCGTTTTCTAGCCCATTTGTCCCCAGATGAAATTTATTTGTGAAAACCTGTTTTGGGCCCATGAGCCATGGTATTATTATATTTATATCATATTTGTAAACACCGTATTCCTAATTATATTTAGAATGAATCATACAGCAATAGCAGCAGAATCACGTAACTTGTAGGTACAATGTGCTGGTAGCTGTGCTAAGAATGTCACGTATTTTATTTTAGCTGACTCTAATGATACTATGAAGCGGTCACTGTTATGGCTATTTATTGATGCAACTACTCAGGCTCAGAGAGGTTGAGTAACTTGCCTGAGACCACACAGCAGAAAGTAGCAGGAGAGGATTACAAAACCAGGCAGTCCAGCTTCCAAGCCTGGGTTCTTCACCATGAAAAAAGCAGCCTGGCTTTTCATACTAGGAGAGAAGGGACCAGATGGCTTGGCTGACTTGGTTGTCAAAGCCAGGCTCACCCTGACTTGCCTTTCCCTAGGGAGCTGAAACTAGGTGGATTTTGATTCTCAGCCATTCCTCCCTGCTGGTCTCTGTCACTGAAACATCAGAGGGTTCTGTAAACCAGCTTTCCCCAGGTCCCAGCTCCTGTGGCCTCAGAAGGAACCCTTGGGAGACAACTCTGTGTCCACAAACAAGCCAGTTCACACTGAAGCTAGTGCTGCCTGGGAACAGCTTATCAAGAAAGGCAGCGTAAATGCGGAAAACACAGGACGCTAGCCCTGCACCCTCTAAGGTGGTCCACTTTCAAGAGAGTGTCCCAGGAGACTCCAGGGTACCCACAGGATAGGGAGTGGATGAGGAACAAGGAAAATGTCCTGTCCAAGGGACATCTCGGGATGCCACAGGGAATAGTGGTCCCAGCGTCACCAGTCATTATGCACTGTGTGACTCTGGCCACATCACCTCTCTGCTCTATTTCCTCCTCAGTGAAATGGGTGGATGGTTCAGAGGAGTTCCGAGGCCCCTCTTGTCTCAGGGATCGGGGAGCATCAGTTTCCACAGGTAGCTGAAAGCCCACTCTCTGCTCCCCACGCTTCTGCTCACTCCATGTCCTTGTGCTGGTTTGCATGGTTCCATGACCCTCTGAGGATGCAGCCCGGCCACTGTAAATGTGTGAGATCAGTGAATGGGAAATTCCCTGTGTTTGGATTTGCAGAGTGGGTTTGGCATAGTGGTTCCGAACCAGACGTGATTTTGCCCCTTGCCAGCCTCCCCTTGGACATTTGGGATTATCTGGAAATATGTTTGGCTGTCACAGCGAAGGGGAGAATGCTCCTGGCAAGGAGTGGGCAGAAGCCAGGGATGCTGCTGAACACCCAACAGTGAACAGGAAAGAGTGACCGGGGCCCCAGTGTCAGTGGCAAAGTTGAGGAGCCCTGGACCGCAGGAGGCTGGATGGCCCACACCTGCAGGTGCTCCAGACTGTGCACGCCCTGGGACTCCCTCCTCTTCAAATCCCTTTGCCCCAGCAACCAGCAGAAGGCTCCCAAATAAGTACGGCTACGACAAGTCATAGTTATTCCTTTTAGAAAATAAGGAAAACGTGCACATGGTAAGACATTCTACAAAATGGCTCAAAACAGTACACAATGGAGAAGAATCATCTCACATCTCCATATATCTTGGTCTCCCAGTTCCTCTGCCCCACAGGTAAGCATCACTCACCTGTTTCTTGTGTTATGTTCATCTTTCCAGTCCCAGAGTTTCTCAGTGTCAGCCCTAATGGCATTTCAGACCAAATAGTTCTATGTCACGGGGATAGTCTTGTACATTGTAGGATATAAGCAGCACCCACCGGATACCAAAATTATCTCCAGACAATGACAAATGTCCCTGGGGACCCTGGTTGAGGACCACTGTCCTGGAGATAGCTTTTGCATATTCTCACATATATGTATTCAAGAAAGCATGTCTTTCTCTTTGGGGGAGATGGGCACATATTAGATGTTCCATGAATATTTGTTAAAAGAATGGATAGGGATTCCCTGGTGGCTCGGTGGTAAAGAATCTGCCTGCCAATGCAGGGGACACAGGCTCGATCCCTGATCCAGAAGATCCCACATGCCGCGGATCAACTAAGCCTGTGCACCACGATGACTGAAGCTCACGTGTCCTAAAGCCCGTGCTCCACAACGAGCGAAGCCACCACAGTGAGAAGCCTGCACACTGCAGCTAGGGCACAGCCTCTGCTCTCTGCAACAAGGGAAAAGCCTGGGAAGCAAGGAACCCCCAGCATAGCCAAAGATAAATTTTACAAAATTATTTAAAAGAATGGATAACTGAGAATTGTTCAGTTGTTCAGTCATGTCTGACTCTTTGTGACCCCGTGGACTGCAGCATGCCAGGCTTCCCTGTCCTTCACCATCTCCCGGAGCTTGCTCAAACTCATGTCCATTGAGTTGGTGATGCCATCCAACTGAAAATAAGTCAACTTAAATAATAAATCAAAACCTATCTTAAATGGCCGGTTACATGTATCCTAATACAAGCACAGGATATGAGACATTTTCTTCCTGATTTCCCCTTACCCATTTTGCTCTAAAGAGGACCATCTTGTGATGCTCCCCAAACTCTTGTTTATCTCACTGCTAAAGGCTGAGATTTGGGGGTTGAGTCCCCAGTGTCCTTGCAGCCTGTTCTCAGAAACAGCTGGAACTGTCCTCCATAATGACTTACTCCCTGCACTTGAGGACTGCCTTCCCTGCCCCCAAATGACAGGCTGGGGAGGCATCAGGGAGGTGCCCCATCTACCTCAAGCGGCCCCTCCCATCTATCTGTCCTGCTCTGCCAACATCTGGCTTTCGTGACAAGCTGTGGCCTTGGTTCCGGAAAGAGTGCCCTTTCTAAGAAGGTGGGGGCATTGGTCCAACTTGGGCAATCAGCCCAAAGTCCATTTTGTGTGATTCTGGGCAGCCGCCCAGTCTCTCTTCCTGGAGTGCAGCAGGGCCTGGGATGGTCTCTGGATTTTCATGTTTCCTGGAGGGGAGCGGGTGGGGGTCTGGGAGCTGGCAGGTGACTTGTGTCCACCACCACGGGGACCAGCTCAGGGGCGATACCCTGCCCAAGGCCTGCTTGCCTATCACTCACTCTAGGCCCTGGGGAAGTAAAGTCAGCCTTCTCAGGGCTGGTAGGGGAGGGGGGTAGGCTGGGCCTTATGATCCACCCCAGAAACAAGGCGGATCAAGGTCAAGAGCCATGGCTGTCAAGAGCCTTGGTGAGAGGTGTGGCTGGCATGTGTCAGCTGGGAGTTCAGCTGAGGTCAGGTCAAAGGGCCTTCTTTGTGGTGGTTTTAGGTTAATCAGACTTATGTGGTGGCTCAGGGCTACAAAGACACATGTCCCCAGAGAGAGGAACCTTCAGAAGCTGCATGGTTCCGTTCAGCCGTGGGGTCCGACCCCAAGGATGGGGTCATTGTTGCGCTTTATGCCAGACCCTACTAGTGGGGTCACAGTGGCCACCAGGGTCAGGGTGGAGAGACTCAGGCCTCACCTCTCGGGAGGGGTGTATCGAGGTCTCACTGTGGAAGAGCCTGCGGACGGGAGATGCTGCCATCTGCCACGGGGCTTTTACTGGGTCTTTCTTCTCCCTCCCCATGGCCACAGCCCCTGATCCACTTCCCTGGAACCATGGCAACCGCCTTCCCAAAAGGCACTGACCTTGTGCCTCTGTTCTCATCCTTTCCTCCCGGTGGGTTCCAGCCCCCGGGGACGGGTGAGAGGAGAACGCCCCATGAGTAACCAGGAGCCCTCAGTCGCTGAGCTCCCCCCGAGGATTCCCTTTTAGGCTTCTCTCAGCAGCTAGTTCAAGCCCAGGGCCGGGGCAGGTTCAAGGGACGGCAAGTGTTCTGCACCCAAGTCCTCCTTTCCTCAGCTCCTTCTGTGTTGATGGCTGGGTGGGGGCGGGGCAGGACAGGGAACATTCCAGTGTGAGCGGGGTCTGAGTCTGGGCTTTTTGGCTGTCCCAGAACATCCTTCATCACCCTGGGACCTGTCCTCTCCTTCCCTCCTCCCTTCCTCACGATCATGTCTGTTCTCAGTGTCACCGCAGGTTCCTCCTTGAGGGGAACTTGGTACCACTTGCAGCCTCTCACTGACCTGGAATCCCTCATGCCTCTGAGACTGCTGTCTCGTGGTCATCAGCGGCCCCTCATTACCAAAGTCTTTCGGTTCTTGTCTTGTTTGCTTGGCCTGTCTGCATCATTGAGCGTGGACCACCTTCTTCCAGGAACTTTTCTGCCCTGCCCGCCCCCTGCCCCATCTCCTCTTATCTCTCAGATGGACTCCTTTCCAGATGCTTCGTTGGTTCTCTCCTGTCGTTTAACCTTATGACTTATCTGTCCCCTATGAGCACTAACTGCGGAATCTATTTCCCGTTCCCTACTCATCTCATGAGCTCGGAATCTCACATTTCCAACTGCCTACTAGCTATCCCAACCTGGCTGCTCCCAGCTATCTCAGATCATTCGACCAAAGCTAAACTCATTGTCCACTTTCCATTGTGATCACCCCCTTCCCATGGAGATGCCGGTGAGCATCACCACCCAACTCATCAACACGAACCTCAGTGCATCACCACTGCAGCCTTCTTCTGCTGCTGAATTTTAATCATAGGCAGCTTTAGCAAATCTCTTGCCAGAATTTCTTGAACCCATTCATTCATCCATTCATTCTGTCTGGAGTGACAGACAAATATTTATTGAGCATGTGCTATACCCCAGGCACTGTTCATATGGCTGGAGATACAGCAGTAAGCCAAATAGAATTCTTGCAATCTATGAGGGAGAGAAAGACAATGAGCAGATAGATAGGCAAGCACAGAGCGGGACCAATGGTGGTAAGGGCTGTGAGACAATGAGGCTGAGTGAGGAGCTGGGAGAAGAGGCAGGTGAGCATCTCCTGTCAGGTAGACAGGGAAGACTTACTGATCAGACTTGCCGATTACTTACTTGAATAGAGGCCAAAAGGAAATCAGAATCAGCTGAGTGGACACTAAGCCATGGCAGCTGCCTTCCCAAAGGGCACTGACTTTGTACCTCTGCTCTCATCCTTTCCTCCCAGCCCCTTTCAGGGCTTTCTGTTTCCCACTGAATCAAGGGTCTTCACAACTGGACTTTGACCCTGTCTTCCAGCTAAGTCTTACTGTGGTCAGCAGAATTCTGCAATGGCCTGGTGAGCTCCACCCCCTATTTTTACCCCTCTGTGTGATCCCCTCACCCAGGTGTAGGTGGGACCTGTGACTGGCTGTTTGACCATAGGATGTAGCTTCTCTGATTAGGTTATCTTACATAAGATTCCATCTCAGCCAATCTATGTGATGAGAAGGCTTCCAGGAGCCTGCAGTGGGCTCCAGTAGAAACCTGGGCCCTTGGTCCTGCAGTTGTGAGGCAGTGGATTCTGCCAGTCACCTGGGTGAAGTGAGAGGCAGATTTGTCCCCTCGAAGCCTCAGGGATACCACAGCCCCCCAAACACCTTCTGCAACTTGTGGGCAGAAAATCCAGCAGAGCTGTGCTCACTCCTGACCTACGGAAACTGTGAGACAACTAGCGTGTGTTCCTTGTTACACAGCAATGGAAAACCAACACGCTCGCCCCTCAAGCCCTATGCAAGTCCTTTGGCTGCTCTTGCTTCCAGACAGGCTATTTTTTCATGCCCTTCTCTGACCCTACATTTTCTTTCTGGTTAAATTCTGTCTGTCCTTCAAAATCCCATTCAAATATGCCCTCTTCCTTTCTGCAGCCCGGTTTGTCCTGGCCCCTCCAGCCCCCCACCCCATAACCCTAGGTCCTCTCCCCCACACTTCCCCTGTCAGTTGTCTGCATGCCCCAACCCACTCCCTCACCCCTTCCCCATCGTCCATCTCAGGGTGTTACTCAGGGCCTGGCTTCCAACACGTGGAGGGCTCCTCACTTGGGGGGGTTGGGGGGTCCTGGATGGGGCTCTGACCATCGAGCATTCCCTCCTACTGCTTGGAGAAGGCTACTCTGGGGCCAGACCTCTCATCAGATTCTCAAAGAGGCCTGAGGTCCTGAGAAGATAAAGACTGATTGAGGCCGGACAGATGTCAAGATGCAACTCTTGAAGCCCCTGGGTTCTCACCCACTAAGGAATTTCCGTCTGAAGCCTGGGTGCTAATCACAGCTTTGCTGGAGGAATATGAGGCTTCTGGGGTGCTCTGCAGGACAGCGGCTGTTCTGACACGTGTCAGAGCCCAGTCGTCTGCTCTGGGGTGGAGGTGGTTCAGTGGGAGGAAGGAGGAAGTTAGAGGGGTGCAGCAGGGCCCCAGGGAAGCCCCCTCGATGGCAAGAGGAGGAAACAGAAGGGAGAGGGGACCGCTGGGGGACCAAGCGGGCAGGGCAAAGGAAGCTGGCTCATTCTGCTCTGGAGGAGTGACTGCGTTTCCCCTTTTAACTGTGGCAGGTGCCTGATCGCCGCTCCTGCTGCTGGCTCCCCTGGGCTCCCTGGCAGTGCCAGGGTATTTTTAGCCCTCCAGGAAGTGGAACAAAGCACCCGGGCAGGCAGTGCCGTGCTCTTGGCTTTGGCTGAGGCCGTGCTCAGCAGCTTTCTAAGAAAGCACCGGGGGCCTTCTCCATTGCAGGGGACGTGGGGGATGTGTGTCCAGCTCCCTCACGTGCCTTCGAGGCTGTCTCCCTCAGAGGCTTGGAGGGGGACATCCTCGCCAGCTGGGGGCACTGAGAGCTGGGTTGGGATGTTATGGGTAGGGGTGAGTAGCGGGCCTCTCTCCAGGAGGGATCAATCAATCAATTCAGCGGCTCAGTCATGTCCGACTCTGCGATCCCATGGACTGCAGTATGCCAGGCCTCCCTGTCCATTTCCAACTCCCAGAGTTTACTCAAACTCACGTCCATCGAGTTGGTGATGCCATCCAACCATCTCATCCTCTGTTGTCCCCTTCTCCTCCTGCATTCAATCTTTCCCAGCACTAGGGTCTATTTCCAATGAGTCAGTTCTTCGCATCAGGTGGCCAAAGTATTAGAGCTTCAGTTTCAGCATGAGTCCTTCCAATGAATACATAGTGTCAGATGCTTGGCAGCCCCCACGCCTCACTCTGGGGAAGACACTAACTTGTAGGGGAGCCACTGGGGTGAGGTGTGCAAGGCAGGAACTCTAGGTTGGGGGCTGGGAAGACAGGGGGTGGGGGCCGCTGTGGGCTAGAAACACCTGTCCCTGCAGTGAGGGGGAGGCGGGGGAGAACAGCCTGACCCCACACTCCAAGGACCCAGTGATGGACTCTCAAGGTCAGCCTTGAGCCTTGATCTGCCAAATATTTGCTTGGATCACTGACCCAGCTGACTTCTGGCCCTCATACCCCCTGGGCTTGTATCCAGGTCCTGTGCCAACCAGACACCCCACCTTTTGTTCCTGGAGGGGTTGGTGCTGTTTCCTAAAGAGGCCTTTCCAGGCAAGTGTGGCAGCCATATCGCATCATGGGGTTCCTGAACTGCAGACCAAGGTGGACAAGCTGGGGGGTTGCAGCCAGGAGTCCCCCTGGAAGCTTTGTTTGAAGCAGCAACTTCAGTGAACTGGACTGAAGTGGTCAAGGTTCAGCATGGCTGCCCACGCAGAATCAACCAACACAAGGCCAGGTCACCTGGGGCCTTCTTCCCCCAACCCTGCAAGCCTGGGAAGGAGAGTGGCCTTGCCCCCAAACCCCCCCAGAGTGGGTGGAGGGAGGCTGAGATGGGCTTGGTCAGGGCCTAGAAAGGAGGGAAGAACCAATCTTTCTGTCTGCCTGCCTGCCTGTCTGTCTCTCTCTCTCACACACACTCCCCCCCGAGTGTCCACTCTATGGGTAGCCACCATGCTAAGTTCCGCAGCAGCATCAGCCCCTGAACCCCAGGGACCCTGCAGTTACTTTTGCTCCATTTTGCTGACGTGGAAACAAAGATTCAGAGAGCAACCTGTCTAAGCACACACAGCCGGGTGTCAAATCCAGGTGGGTGTACGGACTGCCCACTGCAGCCGATTAGAGGAGGAGGAGGGAAAAGGTCATGCACTTGTTCGCTGAGATTCTAGAACGGGGCAGGGGACGGGCTGGTCGGAGGCAGGGCCATGTGCGTGCCTGGACCACTTACTTCCCAAGATTGAGATGGGATCAGTAAACTTCTGACCATCACCGGAAGCCAAGCTCAGACTAAACGATGCTCTGTGATCTCAGCCCCACTCTCTGCTTTTGCCTGCACCCCTTACTCCTGTTGCAGCCTCGCCTCCCGTTATTCACCCTTCAAGGCCCAGAGAAAAAGCCAGCTCCTCCGGTCTCTTGACTTCTGTCTTGCACTGCACTCAGCCTGTTCTGATTAGAGTCTTATAATCTTTCACTGTCTATCTGCCCATCTTACTCACTGGGTTGGGAGAGAAGGTGTTTGTTATGGTAGTGTTTGTTTGGTCACCTGATATGAAGAGCAGACTCATTGGGAAAGACCCTGATGCTGGGAAAGATTGAAGGCAGGAGGAGAAGGGGACGACAGAGGGTGAGATGGTTGGATGGCATCACCGACTCAATGGACACGAGTTTGAGCAAACTCTGGGAGATAGTGAAGGACAGGGAAGCCTGGCGTGCTGCAGTCCACGGGGTTGCAAAGGGTCAGATATGACTGAGTGACTGAACAAGTGGAGTCCTGCTAACTCAGTTGCCTGATTTGTGGTGTTTGCTGATTCCCAGGGTGTAAATACTCCTGCCACGGTCAATTTTGAGCTGTGATGGTTCAACACCGGGCTCACAAAATTCCCGAGGATTTAACAGTTGCTGTTGTGCACCAGGACTCAGGGGCTCCAGTTCAACACTGCTAAGACTTACAGTTTGCACTTAGTAGGTGTACACTGGGCTGATGCCACAGAATCCTTGCTTGGGTGGACTATTCTATTCAACATTTTTGTTCTTGCCAGGAGTCTCTGCTTTGTTCCTAGAAGACTTTAGAAAGGACCTCTGGGGACATGGTGACAGTCCTTGTTTCCGCCCTGTGTTCATGCCCCTTTGGGATGTGACTTTTCAGCTTGCCCCATGAAGAGCTGGAGCCAGTTTCTCAATCCTCAAATCAGGCTTGGCCTTGTTACTTGACCTTAGCAGTGGAATACAGTCACAGTGACTACGACCTTGAGTTCTTCTGCTCCGGTCTTTTTAATTTTATTTTTATTTATTTACTTTCGGCTGTGCTGGGTCTTTGTTGCCCTGAAGGCTTTTCTCTAGTTGTAGTGAGCGGGGTCTACTCTCTAGCTGTGAGGCATGGGCTTCTTACTGTGGTGGCTTCTCTTGTTATGGAGCACGGGCTCTGGATGCACGAACTTCAGCAGTTGCAGCTCCCGGGCTCCGGAGCACAGGCTCAACAGTTGTGGAGCATAGGCTTTGTGGGATCTTCCCAGATTAGGGATCGAACCCGTGTCTCCTGCATTGGTAGGCGGATTCTTTACCACTGAGCCCCCAGGGAAACCCCCGGCTCTTGTTTTGGGATCCTGCCAGCTACAAGATATAAAGCCCAGGCTTCCCTGTGAGGATGAAGCCATACACTTTGGCTGAGCCATGGTATCGACACATCAGCCAGGCCAGGAAAACCCTGCTGCAGGCCACAGGAGTGAGCCCAGCCCAAACTGCTAACTTGTAGAATCATGAGTTAAGTAAATGGCTGTTGTTTCAAACCACTGAGTTTGGGGGTGCTTTTTAAGCAGCCAAAATGCTCTGATGTAATATCATCCTTGCATTCATAGGTAACCTCATTTTAAAGTAGATTGCCCATCTCTGAGTGCATTGAAATAGCCTCCTGCTCCCTGCAGCTCATTAGCTGTGAACTCAGGTATTAGCACTGCTGCCCCCCAAGTGCACGACTTCTAGCAGAATGTTAATCCTCCTAGAAGGACCTGGAAGATGTGGCCCCCTGACCCCCCGATGAAACGGCTGAGGCCTGAACGAGAGGCCTGGTGGACAAAAGGCCTGGAGCCCAAGGCCTTGGACTCAATCTGAGCTCTCTTCTCATCTACCTGTGTCTCATGTAGCCACGAGACTGGAGCTGCCCTCTTTCTAATCTTCCAGTGAGGACTGAATTGCCTTTTTGGGGAAATGTCCCACCAGGAGTGGGAAAACGAAACAGACTCCTCTTTTCTACCCTGTCATATAATTTTGGGGGTAGGAGAAAAGTCCTGATATACTTGGGTTGGGGAGGAGGGAGAGAGCTGTGCCCTAAACCATACTTAATAAATTCCTACTTTCAGTTCACAAGCAAAATCTTGCCTGTGACCTGTGAAGGCTTTTGTGAAAAATGCAGCACAACCCATTCTGCCCTCTAGGTTTGAACCACCGAAACTCAAGCGGTGAAGGGGCATCATTTCAGAGACAGAGAGAGGAAGCAGGCATGAAATGGGTTTTGCAGCTGCATGTGTGGTATGGGGTTATCCTCCACCAGCTGTGTGACCTTGGACAAGTCACCCGACCCCTTTGGGGCCTGCAGGGCAAGGGAGACCGGAGAGCCTCATAGCCCCTTCCTGCTGTCGTCGTCTTACTGGCTTAAAGGGAAAAGTCAGGGAGAGCCAGAGAGGCTTCTGAGAGCTGATCACTGGGGTTCGCACTGACCCTGTTCCATCTACGCATGGTGTGCTCACCATCATGACCTGGAGGCAGTGTAACATCACACTCTGGGGCATGGCCCAGTTTATATTTGGCCTTGGGATACTGTCAGAATATAAACATCCAACATCACCACCCTGCCTGCCACCTCAGCTCAGCGCCGGGCACCCTGGACCTGATTGGATAGGTGGGGAAATAGTAGTGGGGGAGGGGTTCATTAGCAGCCACTCCATCACAGAGTAACATGGTGTCTCTCATGTGCAAGCTGTGTGACCCTAGGCAGGTTACTCAACCTCTCTGATCCTTCATTTCTTCCTCCAAAGTATAATGTCATGTGAAACTTTTATAACGCTGCATTACGATAAATAATGAAGGAAAACAGAGGGGGTGCTGATGCCCGCTGTATTGCATAGAACATAGGCCAAAGTGAATGGTTCTCTATCTACCTAACAGAAAATTATGTTGACCCTAAGGTCTTGTTTGGCTGCAGCCAGTCACACCACACCTGCTCAGACTTCCTGGGAGGTTCCCATTTTTCAGTTTCAGGATTTTGACTTTGCTCAGTTATTTGTGGACACCTGGGACATACTTTTAAAATGTTTTGACGATAAAAAAAATTTCCGCCTGGATTTTATGGGGACATGCTGCTGCTGCTGCTGCTAAGTCACTTCAGTCGTGTCTGACTCTGTGCGACCCCATAGACCGCAGCCCACCAGGCTCCCCCATCCCTGGGATTCTCCAGGCAAGAACACTGGAGTGGGTTGCCATTTCCTTCTCCAGTGCATGAAAGTGAAAAGTGAGTGAAGTAGCTCAGTCGTGTCCGACTCTGTGTGACCCCATGGACTGTAGCCCACCAGGCTCCTCCACCCATGGGATTTTCCAGGCAAGAATACTGGAATGGGATGCCATTGCCTTCTCCATACACCCCTTAAGAGGTCTGAAATGGTTTGGATCTTTCCATACTTGGTGCGTATTAGGGGTTGTTAAAAGAACAGATGAAACTGTCCATCTAAAGCATGAAGCTTAGCGCCTAGACTCCTAAAGCCTTCACCAACAGCAACTGCTACTACCAATCCCCCATCACCTTTCCCCCACCCTCTCCCCGCCCCCCATGTTGGCGGCGCTCCGCTAACCCGGAGTTAGATGCCCAGCTGTGGCCGGCAGAGCGACTCAGGAGCCATCGTGCAGGGAGGTCAGGGTTGGGATCCGGCGTACTAGCTCCCCAGACCCCGGGTCAAGTGACCTGAAGTGCCCACAAGGTCATTCTCCCGTTCTCCCTCCTGATGGTGCGGGGTGACAGCGGCTTCTCTCTCAAGACTTACCCTCCACTGATGTGTGGACCGAGAAGCTTTGAAGATTCAGCAGAGGCAAATCTGCTGCCTCCGAAGGCAGCCCTTCTCCGCCCCACGGTACAGCTGGGCATCAGCTACAGCCATCCGGTCCACCCCCGTCCCCGCCCGCTCTCCTGCTCTGCAGTGCTGCCTGGCCCGACCCCGTGGACTACATTTCCCAGGGTCCCTTGCACGCGGGCATCCCGCTAGGTTCAGCCAATGGGAAGCGGGGAAGGGAGATAGGCACCGCCTCCCCCTCTAAGGGAGTAGAGAAACCCGGCGGGGTACCTCCAGCGCTCGCGGCTCTGAACCTTGTCTGCAGTTCTGCAGCCCGGGCGGGCGGTGTCTCTTCCTTGGTTTTAGCTACTGATCTTGCCCTGCTTCTTCTGTCCCTCCAGCCTCAGGGAAGCAGCGGTTTCTTGCCGCTTCTATTAGGTTTTCATCTGCTCCTTCCTACATTAATTCCCCGTGGAATCACTTGGCCTGGACTCTTGTTTTTCTGTTGGGACTCTGGCTACCGCAGCTGCCCGGGAAAGCAGCTTCCAGACAGAGGCCCTGGGCCCACCCCACGGGCCTGGGGATGCTGTCCTCGAAGAAGGTGTGCCCTAGAAGAGCTGTTTTCATTCAGTATGCATTGTGATTCAACCTTGCAAAAGTTTCACATGACATCATACTTTAGAGAAAGAAATGAAAGATCAGAGAGGTTGAGTAACCTGCCGAGGGTCACACAGCTTATGGGTCATCTGGCTGTACACGTCCCTGTTGTCTCACCAACTCCTTACCCAACACGGCCCAGAAGGACCAGCGTGGGGGCTCTCACCAGGGTTAAAGGCAGCACTATCTGGGCACCCTGAGTTACCTTGCCCCTGTGTGCCCTCTCCTTACTCCTTGGACCATCAAGGGTCTCCTTTTCCAAGGGATGCCAAGTCCAGGTCTTTTCAAGCTAATTTCTTGTCCTCACTTATCTTGCCGTGTAATGGGAAAGATAAGGTCTTACTCTAAAGAAATGAAAACTCTAGGACTTCTCTGGTGTTCCAGGGGCTAAGACTCTGTGCTCCCAATGCAGGGGCCCCGGATTTGATCCCTGATTGGGGAATTAGATCTCACATGCTGCAACTAAGAGTTTGCATGCCACAACTAAGACCTGATGCAGCCAAATGAATAAAAATGAATACATTAAAAAATAAATAAATAAGCAAAAGCCCTAAATTCAGTCTCTGCTGGGCATCCTCTTTGGAAAGTTACCTCTCTACAGAAGGGAATCTTAGCCCACCCTGAGCAGGCCCCCTGCCTTGGTGCTCAGAAGCCTGTGAGACCCTGTCCCACACCTGCAGACCAGCCTGCCACCCGCTTCCTGTTCTAGACCTCCTGGAGCCCCTCAGCTTCCAGCGGGCCCCTCCATCCCAGGCCCTTTGCTGCTCCATTGTCATCCAGGAAACATATGTGCAGATGTTTTTGGCAAACCACAGCGGGCTGTGGTTAACCTGAAGGGGCCCAGAGAGGGTAAATGTAGCACTTGGTGAGGTGTGTTCTCTCCCTGAGCCTCCTGGGCACTCTGGTGAGTGAGCAGCATGTATATTTATAGTGGCACTGACAGTGGTGGATGTATTTTAGCCTCTGAATTAAATTCCTCTCACCCTGCTTGTAAAGGTCAGGAGCTCAACCTGCAGCTTGAACTACAAGACCCTGATGCAGCAGGTAAGGGATGTGCTGAGGTGTGCTGAGAGCCCCTTCATTACAGAGGAGGAAATTGAGCCCACAGTCAGACATGACTGAAGTGACTTAGCAGCAGCAGGGATAGGGGCTTGGTCTGAGTATTCTTACAGCAAGGGCCTTTCTTTCTTCTTCTTCTTTTTTTTTTTTCATATCCTTTTCCATTATGGTTTATCCCAGGATATTGAATATAGTTCCCTGTGCTCTACAGTAGGACCTTGTTGCTTATCCATCCTACATGTAATAGTTTGCATCTACTAATCCCCAGACTCCTACTCCATCCCTCCCCTTCCTGTCTTCCCCTTGGCAACCACAAGTCTGTTCTCTATGTTTGTGAATCTGTTTCTGTTTCTTAGATAAGTTCGTGTGTGTCATATTTTAGATTCCACGTATCAGTGACCTCATATGGTAACTGTCTTTCTCTGTCTGACTTACTTCACTTAGTGTGATCATCTCTAGGTCCATCCATGATCCTGCAAGTGGCATTATTTCATTCTTTTTTATGGCTGAGTAATATTCCATTATATATATATATGTGTGTATATATGTATATATATATGTGTGTGTGTGTGTGTATGATGGCTTCTTTACCCATTCATCTGTCAATGTACATTTAAGTTTTGGCTATTCTGAATAGTACTGCTATGAACATTAGGGTGCATGTATTTTTTTTATTTAGAGTTTTCTCTGGATATATGCCCAGTAGTGGGATTACTGGATCATGTGGTAATTCTGCTTCTTGTTTTTTAAGGAATCTCCATATTATTCTCCATAGTGGCTGCATCAATTTACATTCCCACATTTACATCTCCACAGTGTATAGAAGGGTTCCCTTTTCTCCACACCCTCTCCAGCATGTATTGTTTTTAGACATCATTTTAATGATGACCATTCTGACAGGTGTTAGGTGATAGCTCATTGTGGTTTTGATTTGCATTTCTGTAATAATAATTTTGATGTTGAACATCTTTTCATGTGCCTATTGGCCATCTGTATGTCTTCTTTGGAGAAATTTTTATTTAGGTCTTTTGCCATTTTTTGATGGGTTGTTTGCTTTTTGTTATTGAGTTGTATGAATTGTTTGTATATTTTGAAAAGTAAGCCCTTGTTGGTCGACTCATTTGCAAATATTTTCTCCCAGTCTTGTCTCTTGCTTTGTTTATGGTTTCCTTTGCTGTGCAAAAGCTTGTAAGTTTGATTAGGTCCCATTTGTTTATTTTTGCTTTTATTTCTGTTGCCTTCAGAAACCGACCTAAGAAAACATCTGTATAATTTATGTCAGAGAATGTTTTACCTATGTTCTCTGCTAGGTGTTTTATGATGTCTTGTCTTATATTTAAGTCTTTAAGCCATCCTGAGTTTATTTTTCTGCATGGTGTGAGGGTGTGTTCCAGCTTCACTGATTTGGATGCGACTCTTCAGCTTTCCCAGCACTCCTTGCTTCATAAAGAGACTCCAGGAGCCTTCTTGGGTGCCCAGCTGGGTCTGGCCTCACAACTTCCTCTGGGGACACGTAGACTCTGCCAATTCTGCAGCTGCTCCTGAGACTTCGGGGTGGCACAGCAGGGTGTGGGTCCTCAGGGAGCTCCCAGGCTGCCTGATGGGCGCTGCTGGACCGCTGGGTGCTCAGGGGGACTGTCTGGGCCTCCCCTTGCATCACAGTGGGAAGTGCTCTCTGGGGCCCACCTGTGAGACGGCACCTGTTTGGCTTGTGTTCTGGGGCTGAAAGGTGAAGCCTTCTCTGTTCCTGGAAGGTGATACCAGGATCTACTCCAAGGAGGCCAGACACTCCCTGGGAGATGCTGTGACAAGGAACATTTTGCCAAGTCTCATTTGAAAAGAAGCAGAATGAGCCTGTGTGTATGTGATGTTTGTGTGTGTGTGTACATGGGTGTGATGTGTGCATGTGCACAACAGACTTCTGTTTGGCATGTGTAAATGTACGTGTGTGTTATTATTTCCACGTTTGTGGATAGGTGTGTATGGGAATGTGTGTTTATATGTGTGTTTCATGTGTACATGTAAGCAAATATGTGTGCTGGGCCTGCTTATGAGAGCACACGAGTGTGTTTGTGTGTGTACATTTGTGTGTGTCATATGTGTGTGTGTTGTGCAGAAAGAGGGCTGGGTGTGTATGTGTGAACAGAAGCTCTTACCATTGCATGTTTTCACCTCCTGGTTGTGTTCCCTTCTGGGGAGAAGGCTGCAGGCTGGTGATGAGCCACTTGTGTTGACCAGTCTTCCCTTGTGTCACCATCTTTGGCCCCAACTTTTCTTCGGCTAAAGGCTTCATCTGGAGACTTCTACCTTTTCAGTGATACCTGGAGATGAGCTGTCCTTCCTGCTAATGAAGATGTGTGTGTTCCTCTGGGAAGATTTGGAAAATACAGAAGACCTCAAAGGAAAAAGAATCGCCCTTAGTCCCAACACTCAGAGTCCAGGCTGCGGCTTCATGTAATGTGCCTCTCTGGGCTACAGCTGGGACTTGGCGGGACAGCACAGGAGAGACACATGGGCATCGTTGTCACCCAAGGGCCCTTGATCCCTTACCCCCACCGTTGTCGGGTCTTTGGAACCTGAAGGCTCCTAAGTTGTCTTCCTCTGTTGTTGAATTCTTAATGGCTCACAAAGTCCCTGAGCTGACTGGTTTGGCCAGAGCTATGAAGACAGACACACTGACCTCCATCATGGTTGGGCCAGTCACTAAACCTCTCCAAGTCTCAGTTTCCTTATCTCTAAAATGGGGCAAAAATAACTACCTTGGAGTGTAGTTGCCAGAAATCCCCATCCCACCCAAGCCTGTGCTTCTGTGGCTACATCTCTACTGTGGTTCCAGCACCTGCCAGGTGGCCTGAGCCATGGGCTCTGGTAACCCTAGCTTCTCCCTTCCTGTCCTGGCCCTAGTGATGGCAGCAGTAACTTACTATTGTCACTAAACTGTCTGGTCACCCCACCATCCCATTTGGCTCCTCAGGAAGTCCAAACTGCAAAACAAGTTCCCTGTGTTAAATTCCCTTGGTTGAAAGACCTCATGTGATTTCCCTTGGTTGAAAGACATGATGTGCAGGGTGGTATCTGGAGCTTACAGGACACTCACCAGGGGGTACTCAGGTCCATGGCTGTGGCCCCTGTTGGGCTGGTGGCATCTTCACCAGCTAACTTGTCCTCCAAATGAAGAGGTTAGGAGCCCTCCCTTCTCCCCTCTCTTGATCTAAGCCCTAACTATACATGTTTTGCTTTCTCAGTAGATGGTTCAGGGGCCTCCCTGGTGGTCCAGTGGTTAAGACTCTGCTTCCACTGTAGGAGTCATGGATTCAATCCCTGCTTGGGAATTAAGATCCTGCATGCTGCAAGCCAAAAAAAAGAAGAAGAAGAAAGATGGCCCAGTGGTACTGGAATCAGCTCTGGAGTAAGGCAGCCCTGGGTTTGAATCTCAGATTCACCATTACTAGCTGGGTGACCCTTGAACAGATCACTTCAACTCAGCTGCATTACCTGAAACCAGGGGGTAAGAACAGTGATTCACAGAGAAGGCATCAGCAAAGTGCTTGATGGAGAGGAAGCCGCCGTGTTTGTTAACTGTTATCCTTAATATTATTACAGCCCCTTCTTTCAAGAACTTGGGATCTTTTCACTTGGATTTTGGCCAATGGACATAAAAATGACTAAGGTGGCTGGAAAAGGGTAAGCAGATTTGCACAAGGGCCAAGAATCATTGTGGGAAGAAAAAGATAAAAGACCCAGAACCTTCCCTTTGGATGTCAGCCTCAGAGCACCTTGAGTGGGTTGAGGTGGTCGCTGAAAGGACGGAGACCTCGCTGTGATGGAGGCTGTGCCTGGTGGGGTCCAGACGGTCACAGAGGGAGGGCCAGCTTGGCACATGTGCAGTCGAGGGCAGAAGCTCACGAGGGAAGAGCTGCAACCCTTCACTCATCTATGTCTTCTCCAGACACTTAGAAGCCCATCTTGGAATCTGCCCTGCCCCTTCTCTCCTCCTCCTTGGCCCACATACATATTCGCTTCCACCTGAACACCATTTCATTTCTTGTTATCAGCAAACCTCATATCCTTCATGATCTAGCTGAGCGGCCACCTACGGTAGCTTTGGTGACGTCCCCAGACAGAATGATACACCCCAACCTCTGTGCTAAGAGTGTGCTTCTGTTCTGTGTCTTCCTGGAAGCTTCTGCGCCCTTTGTTAGGGTACTTAGCCCATTGGTCTCTGGGCCAGCATCCTACATTGTACATTCTTCTGTTACAGCACCTGCTTGTGTACTAAGTCAATTCAGTCATGTCTGACTCTTTTCGACCCTGTGGATGGTAGCCCGCCAGGCTCTTCTGTCTATGGGATTTCCCAGGCGAGAATACTGAAGTGGGTTGCCCTCTCCTCCAGAGGATCTTCCTGACGCAGGGATTGAAACCATGTCTTTTATGTCTGCTGCATAGGCAGGCAGGTTCTTTACCACTAGCGCCACCTGGGAAGCCCCCAGCACCTACTGCACTCCTATAGTAACAGTAATAATGACAATCCGTGACTGTTGGCAGCTTCACCTACATGCCAGGCTCTGTGCCAAGGGCCCCACAGGCAGAACCCCACTGACCCTCCCCAGGTCCCTCTGAGGTCCGCATCTCACAGCTGGATAGAGACCCGTGTTCAAACCCGCCGCTGGCTACCTGCTTCTGGAGACTGAACTCTTATTAAAGGCCTGTTGTTGCACTTGTGACCCCGGCCCCTGAGTCCTCACTCCCTGGAAAGAGCCAAACAGCCAAGTTTATCTCTACCTTTGTGTACCCAGAGGCTGGGCAGTGTGCCCGTCAACCATCGGGCACCTAAGGAGTTCCAGGAGACATAAAGTCACATTGCACTGTGCTGATGTACCAATATTTATTAAACCGTGTCCCCTACCACGGGCGACGGCTTCCGGACACGTCTCTCCTGAGTCTGAGTTCTTTTCTTTGGGTCGGATCCCGGGATGCCGGGGGATGGAAGTCTAGGCCGAAGTCGTGGCGCTGCCTCGCGCCGCACCGTCATCCTCCACGAAGGGGCCGCAGGCACCTCGGGCCCTTCTCACCTGCAAGGGCTTGAGCCTCACGCCCGCCGCCGGCCCCCCAACCCTGACCTTGGCCCGAGGGGCCTCTTCCAGCTGCGATCCTGCCGGAGGGAGGGTAGCAGCCCCGGGGCATCCTCGCCCGGCCCTCTTCCCTCTGTTCCTTATTTGGTGGGGAGAGAGGAGGGTGGAGGGAG